>JAYECN011158307.1:40961-147812 GCA_035222435.1 Microcambeva ribeirae
TTTTTATTATTTTGTGTTTCTTCGGTTTCTGGTTTTTTTTATTCCCCCCCCCCCCCTTCAGAATAAATTGATGTATGACAAGATTGCTATTGTATAACCTAAACTACCATTTTAGAAAAGCATGTATTTCTTAGGACACAGCTTTTTGCCTGGTGGAAAGGTATGCTTTCCAATCCATTGGAATATTAATATATGCACCTACTGAGTGCTGAAAAAAAGAGTTTGAGTGAGAATATTTATAATTATAGAGGGGGATTTATTACAAGGAGGGCACATGCAGTGGGAAGAGAATCCCAGGCTGCAGAAATGAAGTGGTTTTCAGTGAGGCCAATTACGCCTTTAATTTACTTCCATTGACATCCTTATTAGTATAGTATGAAACCATTACAAGGTTCTTTAACCAGTACGTCTTGAGCATTTGTCTTGAGCTACCACTGACGCCTGGTTCTGAAAACACCTTCTTGTTCTTGCAGAGACGCCCTTCTTTGAAGATCTGCTGGTGCTTTTGTATCCCCAGGGCTCCCTCCTTGTTAGCCTGCGTGTTACGTGTTTTATCGGCTGCTTCGCTGCTCTAGGCAGAATTCTGTTGGTTTTAGTCCGGCACAACTGGTTTTCGGTTCTTGACTGCAGTAGCACACACTGGAATAAGGGCAGTAATATCAGGATGTACAGATAGCCATTTTAAGAATCCTTTAATGCTTGTTTTGTCGTTCTGTCCTTAATTTGCTAAGTTCCATAGGGGGTAGAATATTGCGTAGATTCAGAGTTGATGTGTAGGTGTTGGTTTAGATTTCTCTGACAAGCAGGAAAACTCTCCTGTTTTCTCCTCTGTTCAAGAAGCTCAGCCTTTTATGCGCAGCTACAGTTTGTGGAGTCATATATAATACTGTGTTGTTTTTATCTTCCTCCTTTAGGAAAGTTTCTAGACCTAGCAGTTGAGAAACGCTTGACGCATGAATCAAAGAGCTCGGAAAGCAGACGAGAACTCAAGGCAATCTTTAATCTCAGACGTGCTGCTTTCAAGCCAGCTCTAAGCTCTTCGGAGCACGTGAGGCACCTCGTACTCTTTTCCATGCTTTGGGCAGGGTCTTTCCCTTGACATTTTGGAGGCTGAACGCCAGACTTTGGGAGCTGCTGTGCAAGGACCTCTGTGCTGTGGGTGGGGGTTCCTCTTTGGAACGTAGTGGAGACAAAACACAAAATGCCCTGTGTGCTTAGAAATATCTTTTTTTTCCTTTTTTCTTTCCTTTCTCCCCATTTTGATTTTCTTCCCTCAGAATGTGATTTTAAGCAGAGCTACCTATTTAAAAACAGTGGTTTTACCTCCATGGCGTTGTCCTTATTTCTAGGTTAGGATGTTCAAATAAGCCAAAGTAGGAGGAGAAATAATAAAAAAGTAGCCAGCGTTTCATCTCTCTGGGCTTTCCTTGCTAGAAGGTGTACGTGCACATCCGTGTGCATGTGTTTTGTGTGCTAGGTCCATAGTGCTGCATCTTGCCAACGGGCAATAGGACGTGGGTGAGGCTCTCAAAGCCAGTTTTTGTTCTTTCAAAGTAGCACAGAAGATATTTCAGTAATTTGTTAGTATAGTATAGGCACTGCCGTGTGTTTATTTGCAGTAAAAAGACAAAGCTACCGAGAAGTCTTCCCAAGGCTGCGGTGGAAAAAGCTGATGGAGTTGATGCAATGAGGATGTTCTGTGTTAGATTCTTTTGGGTGCAGTTGTGTTTGAAGAATACTTACTAGCTCAGAAGAACGGGCACCCCTAGCAATACAGAGAGGTCAGGTTTTAAAGAAAATCTAGGCGTATATTTGTATAGATTTTTGGAGGTGCCCGGTTTCAACAAATTCATCGGAGAAATAGTGAACAGAGAAACAGAGAACTGTGCTGGTTCAGTTCTGAGTAGTCATTGTAAAACCTCCTTTATAAATGGGGAGGGCTGGCAGTTGTGCATTTCCTTTCTAATTGCAGTACAGACGTACAGCTTACCGGTGATGTTTACATGCACAGCCTTTTAAGGCCACAGAAAATACCATTATTGCCCATGTTAAAGTGCAACATATTGAAAAATGAAGGAATGAGCTGTTAGAATAAAAGCTGTAGAATAGCAGAGCTCAATTCATTACATTATTTACAAACTGATGCAAAGAGATATTTATAGCTGCTGGACAGCAAGCATTAGCACCATTTCTGTTGTTTCCTTGTCAAGAAGCTGCTGCCTGCACAAAACCCCAAAAGTATCTGAGGAAAAAAAATCAAGCATTTTTGATGTCTTCTCAGCAGTCTTTGGTCTCCTTGTTTCTTGCTTTTTATAGGGTTTTTCTTTCAAATATTGGTTTGATGGGCTACAGCTCAAGCTATCTTATAACCACTCCAACTCTCAGCACATTGTTTTAATACAATCAACCAAAAACCAGGCTGTTAAATTATAGTGATTGTTATTTTAGATATGTGTGTGTGTGTGTATGTATACATATATATATATACACACACATATATATATATATATAAAGTGATCTGTCTTTACTCTGTAGTTCCTTATTTAAAACTTAAAGCTCAGTGTTCTCTGTCTCTGGAGGCAGCATGGTCCAGGTAAGGCGCTTGCTCCATGGAGAGAGCAGAGCAGGCTGGGAGCAGTGCAAGCTGAAAGGGGTAGGCTTGGGCTTTATCTGATTTTATTTTTATTTTTTTGCAAGGGCAGAGTTGGAAGAAATAGCAGTTTCCTGCTATTAAACATTAATTAGAGTGGGGAGAAATCAATTCATTCCGGAGTTTCATGACTGATCTTGTAAGTGTGAAAAAAGGATGTTAATCACCACAGTAATGATATTAGGAAAAAATTTCTGTAGTGCTGCTAGCCGCTTGAGTAAACAGTAATGCACAATGTTTATATCCTGTCCAGCAGTTGGTAGTTTTCTCTGTTTTTTTGCTCCCTTTCTTCAGTGTGATGTTTTTGTCTTCCAAAACAAAGGCGCTCTCACCTTTCCATCTGAGCATTTAAACGGTGCTGAACATAAATTCAGGCCCAATGTTGGTCAGCCTGATAACCACCCCAGACTGCCTTCAGAGCAAAGCGGAGCTCCATGGTTTTCTGAAAGGCCCTTAAAAATGCGCTCTAATTTCAGAGGGAATAAGATAGCCAGGATTTTCCTACTAGCCCGTCTTGCAAGAAGCACAAACATTTACCCCCGTTGTGCTCGCAGTTTTCTCTGAGCGTGGGGACCGTCCTCTGCTCCCGACGTTCCCGCTGTTCCCACCTCCACCAAGCCCCCTGTAGGGAATAGAGAACCCAAGAACCCAGGGGCTGCCGTTTGCCTTGAAGGAGCTGTAGGCTCAGGAACCGAAGTCTGTTGTCAATGATGGTTCTTCCGGATGCTGATTTGTGATGACTCAATTCTGCCCTGCATTTTTAGGCAGGTGCTGCCTGGAATCGGGCACCAGTAAAGACTTTGTTGTTTCTCGGTGTAAATCGGGAGTATTTCCATTGAAGAGACCTTGCTGCTGAAGTGCAGGAGGATTTTCGGCTAAGATGGCTTATGGATAGACAAAGTGGATACAACTAATCTTCTTTAGCAAAAAGTTAGCGGAGAATAAAAAACAGATTAGAAAATATGAAACCCGCCGTAGTTGTCTGTTGAAACTGATAAATTGGCAGCAATGAATGTGGGTGCAGTTATGATTTCCAGGGTGGGATTAATAGACAAGCATGGCAAAAATGATTTCTGGCTATCTGGAAATAAGCTAATGGGAACATTTTTCTCAGCAAATGCATGGACTGCTTACCCTTTAAAACAGTGTATTGTCCTCTGGCTGCAAACCTACTGCCTGCATATGCAGCAGCTTCTGTTTCCTCTAAATTCCCTTTTTTTGTGCCCCCTGCTTAAAGTTCCAGCCAGGGGACTTGGTGAATCTGGGTCTGTTAGCAGGATGGAGCTCTGGCGATGCATATAGGAAGGAACGTGCAGTGCAAGGGAAGAATGACGAGGCATTTCTTCGTAACATCCCTGGCGGTCTCCAGACGCTAATTTGGCAAATCTGAACATCTGAATAATATTTCTCCAAGTGCTTTCAAAGACTAGGAAATGCATTAGCAAGATGCGGACCATTAAAATAGTTAACTCAACGTTTTTATTATTTTAATAGTAGACTCTACCCTTCTGCAGAGGAGGATAGATGAAATTCCATTACCTATTCAAAAATCCATGTCCTATTCTCCATTATAGACTCAGGCAGATGCTAATCAATCATGTTCCTTCGCAGGACCTCAGGAACTTTAAAGGTCGTTTAGTTGGTGGAAGTGCTTGGGGTGCTTACTTCTAGTTTGCTTATTCCGCACTTTTTTTAATAAAACAATAACACTTTATGCCCAGTAAGCTCTATTACTCCTCATTTGTTTGTAATGCTTCACTTCGCACGCAGGTGCCAGCTACCTGGGTTATTATTCATTCTTGAAAAATGCTTAGCCCTGTTCCTTCCATTAGCTACCGCAACAAATAGGTTCTGATTAATCATCCCCAGCCCTCGCACCTTCCCGGCCGGGCGCCAGAGCAGAGACCTCGAGGCTGATGCTGCTGCTGGTAGCAGGGAGGCCTGGAGGGTCCTCTGGGGCTCCCAGCTGCGTTTCCCCAGGGAAACTGTGATGTGAAGCATTGCAAACAAATGAGGAGTAATAGTGCTTACTTGGCTACTTTTATGTGGGTGCCATCTGTGGTAAAAGCAAACATAATTTAAGCCAAGGATGCACGTGAGTGTTATCTATGACTTGGCACATATTCGATCAGAAAGGCGTTCTATGTGTTGGAGCTTGTTAAGCATTGTGTAGCCTGTGTAAGTTGCATATAAATAAATTTCAGGTGATAAAATTCACGAGCATGCGGATGTTAGCCGTTTGAGTGGACACAAACGGACAGTGAATGTCGTGTCTGTAAGCACGTGCAGAAAAGCCTCCGCGCTGCTGCCGAGCAAGACGGGAAGGCAGGAACGGGCGGCGGGAAGGCGCTGGCCGCTCTGAGCAGGAGACGCTTGGGACCGGCCCGCGGGAGGGTCCCCCGCGCTGCCCGGCCACGCGGGGCTGAGCACTGAGGACGTTTGAGCTGCTTGACTTCTGCTTTAGGACGTGCTCCTGGTGGTGGTGGTTTGAGAAGGCTGTGGCTGTAGGGATGCTGTGCCCAGAAACGGGGACAGAAGTGCAGGTGAGGGGACCTTACTCCCAAGGACTCCAAGAAAGGAGCCCTTTGCTTAGCGAAAAAAGTGGAGTAGTCTCATGGATGGTTTAAGGACAGGGCCAAAGTGCAATTTAATTTTTGATTCTTCCTGTGTGGTGTTGAGAAAGAACAAACCAGTGCTTGGGACATGGCGCGGCCCTCGGTTTGGGACATTGGGAAGCACCTTTTTAGCCAGGCAGCGGTCGCTGGAGGCGGCAGGTCGGGGGCATCTGCTTTTTCAGCCCTCCCCACGAAGGGACTGGCAGGTGCCGTTAGTGCCCGCGGAGCCAAGGTGCCCTAGGGAAACGCGCTGGTGTGAAACCTTCCTGCTGAATTCCCTAGACCTCATCAGGGAGCTGGGAGCTTTGGGGGAATATCGGGCATAATCGGCTGTCTCCGGTATTTCCAGCTGCTGGGAAAGGTAGAGCTTTAACTCTCCTAACTTTGTTCAGCGGCTGCTGCGGTGATGCCAAGGCTTTGTCGGGCTGACTCGTCTCGCCCAGCTGGGATTCGCAGTGAGTTAGGAGAAGTTCAAGGAGTTAGGACAGCTTAGAGCAGGAAAAGATCCGAGCCAGGGCTGGGTTCTGAGCGCAGCAGAGTATTCTAGAATTTGTACTCACCTCTCTCCTCTTTTTCAATTCTGCCAACATATATAATTTTTCTAAAAACTTAAGCCAAAATTCAGAGGAATTCAGATGTGCTGGTGCCTTTAGTGTCTTTAGCGGGACACGCGAGGAAGGGGCGGTTAGCGTGACTCCCTCCAGCCCGTGTCCCTGCTCCCGTCCTCAGCGTCGCCGTCCGTCTGGACGCTCTGCCGCTCCCTGGGCGTGTGAGGGGCAGAAAACCCGGGCAGGACGGGCGGCGAGCGGCGGCCGCTCCTCCAGCAATAGAGCCTCACTGAGCCCCTTCTGCTTGTAGCGCCCGCGTTCGTGCAGTCGCCTCCAGAGCCGGTTTGTGTGAGCACAGACGGTAATTGGGGCTTTTATGGAAACATCTGGCAGGAAGTGACATCTGTCCCAGCAGCTGGCAGTCAAGGAGGGGCGGAAAAAAGGAGTAAAAAAGGCTGAGAAAAGCTGAGGCTGGGTGGGGGAACGAATTGTGAGTTGTAATTATTTGCAATGTTTTCCTCAACTGGACGTGGTCCCATTAATAAAATGAACAGATTAACAGCCATTTGTGTGGCTCTTTTTATCAGGCTATACATGAGGAAGAGAGTGGAAAAACAAAAAAGAACTGCTCTTTAATTTTAAAACACTTTAAAATCATGTGATGTGTTTTTAAGAGGCGGTATGAAAGACGTGGCAGGAAGCGAAATGTGAAATGTTCAAACCTGTCTTCTGAGATGGAATAGACCCGTGTTTCGGCCCCCGTCCCGCTTTCCAGGGACGGTAAAAACCACAAATCCCATTTTAAAAGCTCATTTTCGTGTCTGTAGGTGAAAGTTTAACATGGTGCTTGTGGAGGGGCTGGAGCCGCGCGGAGTCCTTGCCATCGTGGCTTGTGCCGAAAGGAGCCGTCCGCTGTCGGCGTCGAGGTTGATCCGTTCTTGCTGATGGCTGTGGTCCTCCTTCATTTGGGGATGAACTTAATCAGCAGAAGAGTCTTAATTAGTGCTTTCCGCTAGTTTTGTTTCATTTCCAAGGAGGAATCAGGAGCTGGAGTTAATTTATCTTGCGGTTTGTGGTGCCTGGGAGCCGGGTGCGCAAGACTGATATTGGTGCAGCGGCACCGGGTCCGAATGGCTCCTTGTCCCCGACACACGTCCATCCGTGCAGCGGCAGGCGCGATGCTGCTGTTACGGTGTAGGCTTTGTGCAGGTTTGCTTTCTCCTCATTAGGTTATTTTTCTGGTATATTGTTTGATTTTTTGGTATTTATTCCCCCTCTCCCCTGCCTGTGGAGTGAACTTGGATTCCCTGAAAGTCTTTGTTATATTTGGAAATTATATATATATTTATATATATACACATACACATACATATATATATATATATAGAGAGAGAGAAATACATTCCTGTGACTCATTGTTTTTATGTACACAATGCAGCGAAGATGCTTAAATTAACTAATTTGAAAGTAAACTGATAAAATAAATCTCTATAAATTGTGGTAAATCCTCTCCTGAGAGATCGCGGGTGCCGGCGAGGGCGCCCGCGGCTGAGGTGGGCAGGAAGCACCCGCAGATCTCCCGATCCTCTGCTACGCTGCCCGGCAGCAGCCCTCCCGCGGTGTCTGTTAACATGTTAAATGTCCGTCTGCACCCGTCTGTGCGGCACGTTTCTAGTTCGCAGGGAAAGATTTGACCAATGTATGCTGATTTCTGACTGGAAATGAGCATAGTTTTACATGAACTATATTCCTAAACTTTCTTGCTTTATAGAAGGAACTCAGTTGCACATGGACCTTTATTGGGATCCTTTCATGTTACCTGCTAAAACCATCTTTTATGATCTAGGGCTGTGTCTCCTACCAGGCAGTGTATTCCTTGCCCCTTGCTGCTGCGTTTTCTTTCTCGCAGTTCCTTTGCAATAGAAGTATTCCTTTTCATCTGACTGTTTCTCCCCTTGTTTCTGTTCTTATTCTTTTTCTTTTTTTCTTTTTCCTGCAGGCTCAGTTTCTTTCTTGGGGGTGCTTACTATGTTATTTAAATTAAAAGCCTTTCTGCTACCCCTGTTACCACCTGCCTTCACCCTGGATTAGCACAGGCTCACCTGGAGCTCAGGCTAATGCCAAGAGCCTCCCTAGCATGGAAAGAGCTCTGAATTTCCAGCATCTCTTCCCTATGCAGATGGCATTCGTAGCAACAGTCCTCTGAAAACCACAACCTTCTCATATCCCTCCTGCTTGTTTTATCCAGCATGGAAATCTCCTCCTGGAGATCTATGCTCATGTTGTGCAATCTGTCTTCCTGCACTCATTTCTTAGGGCACTGAATCTCTCCCACTGTGTGTTTTCCCTTGTAAGAATTCACCCTCCTTCCAAACTACATCCTTTCCCTTATTCCTGTAGCTTTTCTCCTAGCCTTGAGCATTGTAATCATGTTGTGTTTGTGTGTTTTCAGTTTGAGAAGGCTTTCCAGCACCATGCTGAAAACATTGTGCATTCAAATACAGAGCTTTAATAAAGATACAGTTGCAGTCTGGTTTGTTAGGAGAAAAAAAATCAGCAAAACATCAAAAAAAAAAAGGGATATTGAGTATTTGAGATACTTTTGGATACGTTTTAAAAATAACGTTGAAATGAATGAATGAAATAATATTAAGAATAATCATTAGAGGCAAGGAGAAAAAGTAGAAAAGACAGTGGAGAAGAGTAGAAGGAGCAAAGGGACAGGCGCAGGTCTATAATGGTGATGGGTTGTTGTTGTTAGGAGTTGGCTTCCTTCTGGCTCTCACGCTTTGCACTTGCAATCTTTTGGAGCCTGGGACGCAGATGTCTCAAAGTGCGGTAGCCGGGAGGTCCCGGGGCATGGTGGTGTCTGTCGGCCGAATGCTTCTGAATTGCACGTCGCGCTGCAGAAGCCCATGGAAATGTGTGTTATGGTCCCCCGTGTCACCTCTGTCATCCTTGTTGTGATCTAGGCACCAAAGAGGGCTTTAGGGACAGGCTGTCTCTCCATCTCTTGGAAGTGCCTCTCCCGTAGAACAACCAGGGGAAGGAGAGAGAGAGGCTGCTGTCAGCTCCAGTGCGTTTTTGAGAGGAATTTTGCAGGAAAGGGACTGTGGACGTGGCAGTGTCAAGAGAGAAAGAAGGGCAGGAGGTGTCAAGAGGTGAGAAGGCTGAGACAAAGATGACCCAGAGTGGCACAAGCCTGTCAAAGTTTGACACGAGAAGCACGCAAGCGGTGCCAGCGTTCCTAGGAACGCGCCGATAGCAGAGCAGAGGCGGGGATGGGATGCGTGAGGAAATTCTGCTGTGCCGCTTTTCCCGATAAAAGCTCTTTTAAACCACACACCATGAAACGCGGGGCTGCCAGGGGACTGCGGCCTCTTCCAAGCTCTTTGCAGACTTTGATGACGATGACATTACAGGCGAGAAAAGACCTCTGACATGCACAGGCTTTTGGACTTTAAATGTGCTCAGAAAAAGATTCTCCAGCTGAATGACCTTGTGATAAAAGGAAACTGTTCAACACCAAATCTGGAGGTGGATGCGCTGTTTGATATTAACAGGGTTATGGATGAAGCAGTCCCTAGGATTAAGTGCCCATGGCACATTTTTCTTCCTCTCATGATTTGAAAGGGAAGCAAAAAGAGATGTTGAGAATATTTTTGTTAAACCATTTCAGACAAAAATGAACATTTGTGGAATTTTAAACCATTGACAATAGTTTGTTACAGTAAGCCTACAAGTAAAAAGTGAAATTGTCAGGAGCATTTCAGAGCTCTCTGAGCAGAGCTTGCGGCTTGACCTCAGCACATGCATTCCATTCTTGGAAATTACAAATTTGGTTCCTTAAAACTTTGGTCATTTTGCAGAGATTCAGCAAGCAACCACTTTCAGTTTCTTCAGATTTTTTGTACGGAAGGAGGAAAACATTTTCTGCCGGCTACACGAGAGAACAGATTTTGCAGTCCATCCTACGCCTGTAGTTTCCCCACGGCCGCGTTCGGCCGCCGCGCGCCGTTCCCGAGCGCCGCCGCTCCCGGTTGGGGTCTTGGCACTTCTCGCAGAAGTGCCAAGTCTGAAAATGGTCTGTAGAGCTGGAAACAGATTTTATAAACAGTCCCCCATCATCCAAAATTTAAACTAGGTCTCTAATCTTTATCCGAGCACAATGTAGTCTTATTGAGTTTGTTGTAGTTCAAGATGTATTTAATAATGGTCTAGTGCATTTAATGTGTTTTTACGACCGGAGTTGTGGCATTGGAGATTTGTCCGGTTTGGAAAAGGAGCCCATATTGCTCAGTGCATCATCTGTGTATTTCTATATGTGGGTAGTGGCTGTCAATTTAAATTTGTACCTAAATAAGTATTTTACACTCAAATATCTACAGTGTGCCTATAGAGTATGAATGCTTCTTGTGCTTGTGGCACTTAGGATTTTACTTCAATTTAAATTTGTAAAATCCAATATTCTGAAGTTTTGGATCAAAAATAGAGAGATTAAGATACCTGTTCTGCTGGAGGTCTGTGTGGGAAATTAAACCTGAGTTCTGCTGACTTTCCTAGCCACATCGAGCCAAGACTCTTTTCTACATCCAGATCTTGGCGCTAACATGCTTTTGTTTCCTTTCTATCCAGCATAGAGATACATAAATTCGGAGAAATCATGGGTTTCTAGAATAGTTTAGATTCAATTTAAATCTAATGATTTTTTTTTTTGACAGTGTCTTGTTTGTTAGGCCAAATAAATAATTTCCGGGTCAACTTTAATAATCTATTTGCTTTACATTTGACCTTCCGTCTTTCTTTTCAAACACACTTTTTTTTTTTTTTTTTTTCTTTTAAGGAAAATTTAAATGGGTTAGCATTTCTAAAATAAAATTTTAATTTTACGAGACTAGAGGTTTTATTTAATATTTCTTGTATCTCTCCATGTAATCCCTGGCCTTGCAATCAAAGTCAATATTCTCCAAGGTGCTGGCACACCATGGCCTCATATCTTCATTAGAGCATTTTTGCTTTCCTCTTTTGGAAGTTTCTTTCATTTAGAGATTTCAAAGCAAGATGACAAAAAGAGCTGGAAAGGCACTTTAGCCAATGCAGCTCTGAAATTCAAAGGTAAGGACACAGGAGGAGAAAGATTATCATCTTATTAGTGTGGGAGGATAAAGATTATCTGGTTGCAGTGATTCATTATTTATAGGAATGCCAGCCTTTGCTGTGCACTTCACTGAGGCATTTGATACGTTTGTGCTGGAGATTAACATTGATGTTATTTTCTTTAATGTCTGTTTTTAGTGTATGCTGTGCATGTTGGCATTCAGGAGACTCAGCCAGAGGAGCAAAACAATAGTATTAATTAGGAATGTCAGTCATGGGTGCTATGAAATTCAAAATTGCCAAGTGTGCAGTGCAGTGCGGTGGTGATGACAGCAGCCTGGGAGAGAGGCTGTTCTCTGTTCCCTCTAAGGCAGCGTGCGGTTTGATGGGTGTGTTACCCAAGTGCTCATGCAAATCGCTCTGAACGGGATAGAGATTTCTGGAGAAAGTTTTGGATTTTTTTTTTTTTTTTTTTTTTTTGTCAGGATCTATCACCATGGCTAATCCCTCTGTCGAACCACGTACATCTTGTTCAGTAGCTTTCACCCCAGGACTGCTGTGTTTTTCCTGACTGCTTTGCAAATTCAAACGTTGGCATCGTGAAGCTGGAGGGATTTATTGGGCTTGGCCTGAGGCAGCAGCAGAGCCGGACACTGAGCTCGGCTCCCACCTGGGAGTTGCTTTTTGCCCATCAAGTCAGAAAGCCAAGTTAAGCAGTGCCGAATGTCCAAGAGATGGTTGCGAACAGCTCTGCCAACTGTCAGCGCTCTGTGCGTGCAATAAAAACCAAGTAAAGCCTGCGTGACCCCAGAACACTTTAGGTTTGCTATACGGTGACTTCCCTTCTGCGGGATAATTTATTTTCCACAAATTGAAAAAGGCTGAAAACCACTGAGGAGATGAGGAGGTTCTCTGGCGCTGGCAGGAAGCCTTGCAGAAAGCGCTCAGCGATTTGTGCGAGTGAGCTTTGCGCTCGACATGTAAAAAAGGGCACTTCATTAATAGCAAGTCCATTTATCATTAGTTATCATTATTTTTAATGGAGAGAAGTCTTTGCAAAGTTATGCTAATTAAAAACAGTCTCAGGATTTCTCTTGCAAAAGGAAAACATCTAGTTTGATCTATATTTGCGTTTGAGTAAGGCATTAAAAATCAATTAATTCTATTTGAATAATTGAGGTAAATTAGTGGTAGCGAAGTGCGTCGTCCTGAATGAGGATGTAATTAGCTTCACACTACGTAACTGTAAAACAATTAGAAAGAATACACGTGCTGCATCCTGTAAACATTTTATTTAAGAATCGTTGGGAGGTGAAGCAATGTTGTTAGACTGGGATCAAGATTTGTTCTTTGAGAAAATTTGGGAACTATCCTAGAGGATGGTCCCCCGGAGGAGGAGCAAGAGATACCGGCTCCATGGACGTTTGGCCACCACCTCTCGGCTCCTTGGAGCCTACGGTGACCATGGGGTTGCTTGGATGGTTGTGTTGGGACCTCCTCCAGCCAAGGAAGGTGGCCACGCGCTGGGGCTACTTGCAAGAAGCTCTGCAGAATGGCCTCCAGAAATAACTCTTTAATTGCTAATTTTCATGCGAAATAAGTATTGCTGAGCAGTTTGTTATGGATTTGTCTTTCCTGCACAGCGCTTAATACTCTGTGAGATTTTCCTGGTGCCTGGCTGTTCAGGAGTAATTGGGGAGCTTAATAGCAAGAGGGAAATAAATAACTTGGCTTGCTTGAGGGTGTTTCTACCATTTTGTTTTGAAGTTCCTTTATTGTGTATCTCTCTGTAGAACTTCAAATGATTAGAATATTCTGCCTAAAAAAATTCACGCAAGCATTTTAATGTACGAGTTGCAAGGCCTCGCACAAGTAACTCGGGCAGATGTTCATACTGGCAGGAAAGCAATGTTATTTATTATCAAAGAGAGAAGAAAAAAGTGAAAAAAAATAGAAAAAAGAGAGATTATGCTTAGAACTTCTAGATTTTTTTAAGAGCTTTTTAAACTTACTAAGGGTAAGTTAAAAGTGCTGACATCTATCATTGGAATGGAAATGAGAGACTTAAACTGGGGAAAAATTACCATGACTGTCAGTTTTAATGTAAAAGCAGATGAATGGAAATTTCTGCAATTCTGTCACTCTTCTAATATATGGATTAAATCCCGGAAATCACTTCCTAAGTGTTTATTTTTCCTCGGTTTATGAAAAAATTGTCATGCCACTTCACCTAAATGTTCATTTTAGTAATAAAACTTAAAAGCCAATGCAAATTTATCCTTTAGCGTTAGCGTTTTTGTGATTGGGACTGGGTGACAGCATGAGGAAGGGTTGCCTGGAATTGCCCGTGAAACGTCGCTATCCACAAAGACGTTACGGAACCGTTCAGGCAGAGTCTGCCAGGTTTTTCAGGTCCCGTTGGTTGGAGGTTTGTGTTGGCGTGAGGATGGGTTGGCTCTGATGGCGTTTGAGTTGAACCCAACTGTCGTGCGTGTCAATGGGTACGCGGCCCGCGGGGCCGTTCCCTAACCCACTGGGACTTGTGGATGGCATGGGGGTAAAGGGAAATAAGGACACGGTTGCTGAAGCATTTTCTGCTGCACAAATACCACTGTTATTTCAGAATCCAAACAATGCCACATATGCTAGCAAAGGATACCAAAAGCTCCTTGCAAAATATCATGTTCTGTGGAGTGTTTTTTATTCCAGGACCACCCGTCCAAGCCACAGCTAGTCAACAAGACGAAAGAGAACGAGAGTGGTGGTCACAGCATTTTTTAAAAAAAGTAAATGCTATATAGCAATATTCAGGCACAGAGAAAGAGAAACATGGGCAGAAAAAATGAGAATTATGACACAAGGAGTGGTGCCAGGCAGCTCTTGCCATGCTCCTGGTAGACCAGCACTGCACTGAAGGATCAAGTGCAAGAGCAGTACTTGAAACTGCAGACAATTGGCAGCACTCAAAACACAGCTGTCTTGGTCCTAGTTGGGCCTATCTTTAAGCCAAATAATAGGAAAACAAAAAACACGGAGGGGAGAATAGCTGTATAAACACAAACAAGGAGATTGAACTTGAATATCAAGTGCTCTCTGTTTGTTTTGCGGTCACATAAGACCGTAAATGCCAAGATTGGGGAAGAGCTGTGGAGATTTCCAAGACTGGGCAACGGTTCCATCTGCCAGGAGCTTTGTGATTAATTATATCCACTGTCAGCGTGGAGTTTGGATTTTTTTTTCTTCCCAAATGCTTTTCAATATAATCAGCTGCTAAAAATGCATGTGGGTTTTCGGAAAGTAAAATTCCCTTTGGTCCTCATGCAGTAAGTGGATTTTTGCAGCAGACCGTGTAATCCTCCGCTGGTGGAAACGGGAGGTAAAGGAGCCCAGTGCCGGTGCCGTGCGGACGAGCTCTTGGCACCCGCTGTACCCAGTGCCAAGGGCCCCTCTCCCACGTGTGGCCGCCCAAGAGGTGCCAACGGGCTAATCTGGCAATGGAAGCAGTTCAAGTGGATCATTGATATGACAGGAAAGGTAGTTTGAGAGGTTAAAGGTATTTTATTTCATTTTTGATTCTAGCGTTGTCTGAAAAAAACTACCCGTGTTATTCTCGGGAAGAGTTACCCAGTAAAGCCAGGGTTGTGAGCTGATAAACTCTTGCTAACCAAGTTAAAGTTTTGCGGATAGAAACTGGTAACTTGTTTCCAAAATCTGATAAAACTGCTATTTTAATCAGGAAGTACCGACTTCATTGGTGAAGATTATTCTCTCCAGAAACATAACTTTGAGGTGTTTCCTAATAATATTTTTACCGCTTATTTTGAAAGAGAAATGTACGTTTATGGCAAAATGAGTTGAGGGTTTGTGTAATCACTTACTGGAATTTAGGACTACAAGTGTGATAGGTATTTTACAGATGCACAAAAGCAGCAAATAGTTTTTTTCTTTTAACAGGATCTAAAGGTAGGTGATGCATATTTGAAAATAATTGCCTTTTGTTCAATCTGGATCATGACAAAAAACTGACTTACTAGACATCTACCTTGGTTGTTTCTTCTGATGTGTTTTTTCCCAGGTTTATTTTCTTCAACTGTAGAGAGGAATTTATTTTACTTTAATCTTTCTTTAAGGTGATCTGACTTAATAGTCGAGAAACTTTAATGTCTTTGTGCAAGTTGGATCCGAAGTGTTTGGATAGCGGGAATTCCTCTAGGACGTCCTACAGAGCCGGGGCAGTTTTTTCTGGTGTGTTCAGAACTGCCCAAATGCTTTCGGTGCCCTCAGTCTGCAAGTGTAGAGGGCGGGAGGATTTGGGGTTGTTTGTTTTCATCTTGATTGCGCTTTGCTGCTTTGAAAGTCAAGCCAGACTTCAGAGCTTCCTTTACGGTATGATGCATAAAATTTACATAAAAGTTTTATAACATATTCAGAAGTGCTTTCTTCTAAATTCTCTTTAAAATTGTGGTATTTGGGTACCATATGTCTAATGGTGTTAAAAAACAAAAACCCTCTTTTCTTTCTCTCGAATGTGTCCAAGTTTGCAACCCCAACCCACAGGCGCTGCCTCTAATTTCTCGTGCTGGGTAGTGATTGGGGCTTTGGGCTCATCTCCAAGCGCTACTGTATTCCATACTTAAAAACAAGGAACAAGACACAATTCCTGCAGTCCTGCCCAAGCCTTCTGCAAGCGTTTGATTTCACCTCTGCATCTTCAAGTGAAAAAAACTGGGAGAAGACAAAGTTCTGTGACATGAATAAGCCTCAAGGATTAAGGATTAGTCTTTGACAATGATTGCGACTGTATTTTAGGTTGTGCCCTGAAGTGCTTATTCCGAAGAGTAAGATACGGAGGCAGGGAATAAATTCAGCACTCTGTGGCCTCCCTTTGGAAATGGAACGTCTCCAGCTCTCGTGTAGCCAAAGAGATGATGTTGCTCTAGCGCTGTTCGTATAAACTTACCTCTCTGGTCCTGCCTGGGCGCGGTGTTCCCGTCAAGGCTTGTGAGTCGTTTCGGCCAGACATGGAGCAACGTGTTCGTAGCGTGAGTTATGGCCTGGGTGTTCTGTGCGATGGAGAGGAACTGCATGGCTTGGGTATGTTTGGAATTCTTTGGCTCACTGGCTTGCAACAGATGTAGCTCGTATCCTTGTTTCTGTGGTTAATATTGGTGTTGAGGTGAGCGTTACAAAGCAGTTATAGTCTCTGTCTGCTGTCTTAGACTCAGTCTACTGTCCTAGACTATGGAATTGCAATTTTTTTGTCTCATAGAATTTCTTCACAACTAGTTATTTCATTTGTAAAATGCCAGTGTGGTCTGGCATCTAGTCCCGTCCTACACCTCGGCTGTGCTCTAAAAACAACATTGTTTTTTCAAATGCTGATTTAAGTTTCTTTTTTGTCTTCTCATCCTACCACAAGGTATTTGCATAACATTCTTTCTATTTTATCTCTTATCTTGTACCTAAATAAATATTTATAAAGCGTATGTAGTGACATACAGTAATTTAGAAGTCTGCAAGAAAAAGTTCCAATTTAGAGAAACTCTTACTTCAGGAAAAATGTGACCACGCTGGAATCTATGCTGAAAAGAGCTACAGGAATAGTCACGCCTGGGAAAATGTCTGTAGAAATAAGGGAACTTAAGAAGTTAAGTCTAACTTATCTGTGACTAGCTGAGATGAGTTACCACGAGTTACCACGGTCTTCTAGTACTACTGTAAGGAGATGACTTCTAACCTAGAAGAAAAAGGGAGAACAGGGTTCATGTGTAGAAATAAAACTTAATTCAGACAATAGAAAAGATGTACATGTCTTAGAGTAATTTAGCCTTGGAACAATTTAATTAAGCGTGCAATATGCACTCCGTTATTTGACATTTTAAATACAGATGCCTTCTGCATAGTACATGACAGGTTCTTTGTCATGCATAAAGCTGACTGAGTAGGTTTGCAAGGGATAAAATTCTGACTTAAACTTCATGAATTGAAGTATGACCCGTAGCCCAAAAACCTATCGTCTTGCAAGGGAACAGGATGAAATTATGCCAATATTTGTAAATAGGTGCTATGCTTTTATTGCCCTCTGCTATCAGTTTGTAGGAGCAAGCGGTGATGCGTCCTGCCCGTTACTGCTCCCAGCAGTTAATGCCGCGCTGCTGCCCTGCTCTTGGCTGCCACGGATCCTCCTCCTCCTTCAGCCACTAACATGAGCATCCAGCCAGCTCCAGCACAATAACATCCAGTTGGCTTCATGGAATAAATGGGGCAGAATCTCTAAGCATGCAGTTTTTATTGAAAGAATATGTACTTTTCAGCTCGTAGAATGTATGTGATGCTCCACTTGAAGTGATGCAGTAGTCCATTTTAAGACAAGTCAGTTCAAGAGCTACTTAATGCCAATAAAAATAAAAAACAAAATTAAATACATGCTACGTTAGAATGAAACTTGGTGATATAAGGTCTGTGACATGCATCTGTGAAGTTCCCCTCATATCGTTGCATGAATAGTCAGAGTTTATAAGCTGGTATGGAGCAGATAATGAGATCTTTTGGCACCTTGAGACACAGCGTGGTAATGTATGAGAATTATTTTTCTTCCTTTCTGCAAAAGGTCATGTGCGGTGGGAAGTGTCTGGAAGATGGAGAGGTGACTGACTGGTAATGAAATCAAAACCTGAGGAAGCATAGGGAGTGATAAAGAGAGTCCCACAGTTTAAGAACAGATTAGAAAACATGATTGAATTGAAACTTCTCTACCCAGAAGGTTTTGCTTGTCCTCTCCTGAGGTCATTAATTAGCATGGCCCTGTGTCCCTTGAACATCCTTGCTGCTAGTCCCGCCTTCGGGAGCAGGAACAGCGTGGGGAAACACAAGTGCTGCAAAACAAGAGACCATAATAAATTGCACCCCATGTTGACAGCGTCTCGGTGTTCTCGGGGACCTGTGTCCAGCTCTGCGCGGCTGCCCGGGGGTTCCCCACAGACCGCGCGCGGCTTGGGCAGCCTCCCGGTGCTCCTGGCACCTCTTTTCTCCCTTAATTTTTCTCTACGCTGGACAAAAGAAATGAAAAGCGAGTCAGCAACCGTCAGTTAACCATTACTTTTTCTGCTGGTGTGGGTGTTGTGCAGTATTTTGTCCCAAGACGCACCTGGCGAGCAACCCGAATAACCCTGACCCTGTCTCTTGTTGCAGCTTTTGCAAGAAGTTGCACTGATTTCAGCTGAACTCTATATACCATTAAGGTCTTATCTACCATAGGTAGAAAGGCGTAATTGAGCCCACTCTAACTATGATGAATGGAAAAGAGCTCAGAAGCACATGGTTTTGATTACTTTAGTTTCCTTTGGTGTTGGTGTAAATCTGATGATAAAAGATACATCGAGGTAAATAACCTTGCTATAGGACATGCGCACAAGAGGAAGTGACTCTGCTTTACATCCTCACTGTGGCCTGTGAGGGCCCCTCTCTGCTGATTTCTTTAAGTCGTTATTATACAGGGCACGACCTCGGAATAAATGAGGTCCGTCCCCATTTACCAACCAGGTTTTTAATGGAATTTGTAGGTAGGTCCCTTTCAAGCACGCAGCCGTGGCACAAATGATTCCCGCCTTCAGGAACATTTTAATAAGCTTTTATCAGAAGCATATGTTCCAATACAATCCAATTCCCATGGAAACACTAGACCACAAATGTACTCATTTTGTCACAAGGAGTGGTCTGAAGTATATGCCCATTGAGCGTCTTACAAAGATCCCATTTCAGACCTACTGAGCATCACTTAGGATTTTATCTGAAAGGACGGAGTATTTCTTGTTTAGAAAATACCTTTTAATTTTCAGCTTGTTAATGTACTTTTTAATACGGTGTTGTTCAGTGACTTCCCGATATTTGCAGCTATTTAGAAACGCTGATGCTCGTGCTTGTTTAAACATGAGAAGAGCTGAGGGTCAGTATTTACTGGCTGAAGGTAAAGCCCTCTATAAGAAGAATAAAGATACCAATAGTTCTGGTTGCCTGAAAGTTGGAGTATTAGATGTAAGAGACTTTGGCTGTGAAAGCTGAGTCAGGATCTAGTTCAGAACACTGAGCTACCTTATTTAACTCACATCCCTTTAAGTGGGTATGTCCAAAATGAGTTATAAAAATTTTCTGGTTGCTCTGGAAATACTGTCATTACCAAACACATATGCTTTTTTTTAGTCTATATTCCAGTCTGGCACAATATAATCAGGTTTTCTGTAATATAATTAATTTTTCTTTTGAAAAATTTATTAGTAAGTGCTCTTCAGCAAAAGGGATTTTCTATTTTAAGACTTCTGTTATATCCTGGTATATGGTTATTTCTTACAGCTGTTTTTCAATAGCTAAGATACAAGGATATATATTTTAACAGAGTGTGGTCTTATATGTTGCTCTGCTATTTACTTGAGTCCATAAGAATATTTTTATTCCAGTTGTGTTGGAAGGAACGAGCGAAGGTGTTTGAAACATTAAGGGGTTGGGGTGCGTGATTGCAAGGAAGGCTTCAAATGGGGCGTGCGAGCTGCTGATTTCAGCCGCTTCAGGGACAACTCTCTAGTTCTGCATATGTCAGCGTGGCTACAAAGGGCTGTCGTGAGAGACAAACATTCCCCCGAGAACCAGCGTGGTGGGAAGCAAAGACACTCTTGACGTCTGCCTCGGGAACAGCAGAAACGACCCAGAAATGGATATTATACCAGTAACAGTAGTATGGTTCCCATGTGTGGTTAAGGTTCTCCCAAGGCCACGCAGGCAACGCGGAGCCGTGTCAGGGTGGAGCTAAGGAAATGTGGAGACGGAGCAACTGGCCTGGGAAAGTGGCAGCTGCTCTGGGCGTTGCCTTCTTTGTGTCTAGCAGTTCTTCGTATTTACTCTCTTTTTCAAAGCGGTGTTAGAAGAAGGGGCCTGTGGTTTTGGGGCGTAAAGTTCATTTTATAATGCTCTATTCAATTTAACATGCTTTGCGAGAAGATGATTCCATCCCTATTTTTACTTCAAAAGACTCTCTATGAGACTGATCCATCAGTTGTCATCGTGCCGGATAATGAGGATTTGCTCTGAAACGATTCCCTAATTGTCAACTCGGTGCTTGTGAAAAGCAGTTTTTGCCACTCTTTGGCAAATTGCTCTGTTACTATAGTTTGCTGTTGGCACATCTTGCTCTCTGTTAAATGTACCAAGTGTTTGGTGTCTAATTATGCACTTACAGGTTTTCAGAGAATCAGAATGCAAATAGTTGTTGCAGAGTGAACTCTTACTTCTAGCTCTTCAGATTTAATAAAAAAAAAAAAAAAAACTCAGGCACTACAGCAAGCCACACTGAGAGCTATTAATGTAAATTAATTATTCCTCCTGCTGGCTTCTTTACAACTTACTCAGATGAGGGATTATTAAATGCATCATGCCTTGCAAATTTGCATGCATTAAAAGCCTTATCATTGCCTGTGTGCTGTTGGCCTCCATCAGGGGGCCAAGAATTAAAAAATTATTGCTCTACCATTTCAACTGGTAACTGCTGATCACTGTCTGTTCGGCTCTAACGTAGTGGAGTAGATAATTTTGATTATGGACTCTCCTGGTAATGTGACATTCCTAACGTGGTCCACGGCACGTGACTCATATTGCCATGTTATAGTGATACTCTATCATAAAGTCACCATGAAGCAGAGAATTATAGGATGAAGTGGAATATGTATTTTCCTGATTAAGAATTTTTTTTATTGCTGATTCAAATAAGCTAAGGAAGCAGATAACCATAGTAACCCAGACTAGCATGAGAATGAGGATCTGCTGCTGTAAATCAGGGGAGAGTTAAAAAACGTGTGGGTTTTTAGTTTGTTTGTCACTTTGTTCTATTTTTAGTTGGTATTTTGATCCTAAACAAATTTGTGCAGAGCCACGGGCGGGCCGTAGCTGCTGGGGTCGACGTTGCGGTCGTCCCTGTCCATGCGCCGCTCTGCCCTCCCCTCCGCCTCTCACCCTTAGCTAACGGTGCCCCGGCCCGCTCACTGCTCTGCGCCCGTATGAGCCCTAGGCCAGTGGCTTTTTAGCTATAGCCTGCAATTCTTGGGCTGTATGGTTATGCAAATAAAAATTAAGATTACGTTCAAGGTCCTTGAAAATAGAAAAGCTCAAGTTTAGGCTACTGTGAGTTTAATTGAAGCCTCATGTGAAATTCAGGAGGGCTGTTTCTGTTGTCTAATTGATAGAGTGAGAACAAAAACAGCGAGCGAGAGGTGAGACTGATGCGAGATCCTGGGAAGGAGGCCGCTCTTCCCAAAGCAGAACCGGCAGCCACGTGTCTGCACAGTTCTGGCCGTCTGGGCTTTTTCTGCTGTAGTCCTTGGAAGACAGCAGAGCTTCTCAGCAGGGTGTCGAACTGTGCAGGCCTACGTGTGTGTTCGTGGAATTCACCTCTTCCTTTCTGCTTGCAAATTATTTTCAGGCAGGTTGCACAGATTACCCAAAGAAATGCCAGCGTACACTTTGCAGTACAGAGATTTTGTGCGTTCACTGCCCGTAATACGGCTTGCCAAAGGTTACGAGATGTTATTTGTTGTTCTCTAACCCACCTAGTTTTGAGTGTCGTTCATGGGCGTTTTGGTATCAGCTGAAGTCCCCATCAGCATGTGGACATTGCCACAACATCGGTGTTTTGTCCTGTGATGTTGGTCCCGGTTGCTTCAGGTGCTCTGTGCGGGTGAAACTTGGTGTCCCTGGCAGGTGCTGGATGGTTTTGATGCTGGTGCTGTTGACTTCTCATGATTATATCTCTGGATATATGTGACCAAACTGAGCAGGGTGGACATGGAGCGCATTACCAGAGAATCATGATTTGGTCTATATCATGTTTTGTTACATGGCTAAAAAAGTTGAGACTTGGGCATGTTTTTCCCATGGCAAAAATAAACTTCAGTTTTAAAACATTAAGTGCAATATCATGTTTTCAGTCTGTTATAAGTGAATCCTTGGGGGTTTTGTAGGAGCTGGGTTTATATTGCTCCTCTAATAGAGAAGCACTAAGCAGTTAATAAATATATCAGAAGGCTTTCCCCTGCACCCTGTTCTTCGGTAGCAGTGCGTGTTGCATCCACAGCTGCACTGTTCTAATGGGGGAAGATAAATGGATTTCATAATCCTGCGCTGGGGAGGAAAGGGAAATGGGAAACGATCGGAGCTGCAAGAGCTGGATAACTTAACAGCGCTCTGAGAGGCAGAGCTCTAAAAAACCATTAGGGACATTAACGTCTTGAGTGGCGATTCAGAAATTGATGCCCTGCCTTCGTTCCTGTGATGTTTTCAAACTTTCATTAAGTTTATCCCATCTTCCACCTGGCCCTCATAAATTGCTGCTCTGGAAATAAATCATTTGTCATGGAGTGTCTGCTCTGAGTAGATTCATCTTCAAAACAACATTATCATTTCCTAAAGACCCGTTTTAAATCCATCAGCAGTATATGAGCCAAAGTGCATTACATTATTTTGACATATTATTCATTGAGATCATTTCCTGATGGGTTTGTTCTTAATATGTTGAATTATCACAAAGCAGGATAGTTATCCATTATTGGTTTTAGGAAATACTGCAACTGGTGATTACAACTGGGAAAAAAAAAAAAGTGAAATGAAACTTTGGTTTGGCCTAGTAGGCTCATAAATTGCTTTTGTCTGAGAGAACGGGTGTCTCATCACTCTTTGTAAACATTATTGCCCTTCTGAAGGGCTTTCATATGGGGAAAGGGAGAGCTTGACTTACAGAATTAACTGTTTTCTGGCATGTGGTGGTTTAGCAGCTTTTCCCTTAAGGGCCGGGCATCTCCAGAGCAATTCAGGAGAAGTTGGAATTGTTAGATACGAGCAGCCATCCTTGAAGATAAACCCAGCAGTCTAAATAGCTTTGAAAAATAATTAATGCAATATTATATATTACCATATACCACTTCTTACAGAATAGCAGATGTAATTTTAAGCATGAAGGCTGCAAAGCTGTATCTAAATATTGCATAATGATAATAGATGAATATATTACTGTGATTTACTGTGTAGCAAATTACTTGCTGCCCCAGTGTCGTGTGTACCTGTGTGTATAAGAGCCCAATTATAACTCAAGTAATAAGTACAGGAGGAAGCGCCGCGCTGGCATCTGCAGCCCCTGCTGCGTTGTGCCCACTTGGACGCGAGGGAGACCTTGTGGAGCAGAGGCTGCTGCCGGACCCCAGGGTCCCTTAGAGCAGGGGATAATTTGCAGCTTTGCTGCTCACGGGGACCCTGCCGCAGCCCCGAGGGGGATGATGGAGGCGCGCGGAGCTCTCCCTGCGGCCGCAGCGGAGCGGAGGGCCCGTGGCTGTGTGCGCCGTGGGGGCGTCGCGGAGCAGGGCAGGGCTGCGCTGGAAAATAAGGAAGAGTCGAGTTCATGGCAAAATCCCAGTTGGCTGCGGATTAGCTGGGAGCTCACGCGAGAGCTCTGAGCGTTGGCCAGAGATCAGATGGGCTGGAAGTACCGCAAAAGCAGGGATTTTTGTAAGTTGTAGACACACAAGAAAAGGAAGATTTTTTGATTTAACTGACCCTAACTGCAGCGTGCAAAACTGGGTAGCTGAGTGTTTTGCAAAACCAGTAGTGGCCGTGTATGACCCTGTTGTATTGGTCGCTGTTCATGAAGTGCTAAGATACCCAGGTCCTTGACTCAGCCTTCAGTGCACAGGGCCACAACTGCTGCCTCCTTGAGAGCACGGGAGGAACCAGCTGACGGAGGGAGTATTTTGGAGAGGAAGGATGGAGAGAATGGCTACCGAGAGGCTCTTCAGGAAAAGGAAATAGCAAAATGACCAAGCAGAGAGAAAAAGAGCAGAAAGTTTGCAGGTTAAATCACCTCAGGTTATGCCCTACTGCAGCCGGGCAGGGTGGTAATGCTGTCCGCAGTGTAGAGGTGATTCTGAAAACAGCACAATTTGTGCTGTGGGTTTATGCCCCAATTTTGAATCCATTTTTGCCTCAGCCATTACATTTTAGTAAATGCCCTGTAAATTGCAAGGAGGAACTTGGGCTGGAGATATTTAAATTGTGCTTCATCTTCTCAAGAAACTCAAGTAACCATTTTTCTCCTTAGGGCAGCCTGTTCTTGCGAATACGCTCCGCTCTTCCCGTCTGTTGTTCCAAATACTCCCAAACACTTTAAATCCATTTGATCACACAGAGCACATGCTCGTGGATTATTCATAGCTAAGGCATTAGCCGGGCTTCCTCAGGCCACCGCTCTTGAGGGCACGAGCTGTCCCTGCCCGCGTCCAGCGTCCCTGAAGAGGCTCCCTTCTCCTGCCTGGTTAGATGAGTTTTTCCGTCCCCTAAGGTTTAACGGTTGCCTTGGGAAAAAGTCCTCCAGATGGCCAGCGAGGTGTCATTTTCCTATTACCAGCTACGGATTGATCAACCGCCTGTTTTCTGCCTGGTCCGTGGAACCAGATCTGAGTGGTTGTATGACTGATTCCCGAAGCTTTTCCTTGCTTTGTGTCCGCCTGTGCGCCGCCAAAGAGGAGAGCCTCGCTTTTAGCGCTGCCTAAAACTCGGGCGTTCTGTCTTGTCTTTGTGCTCCCACATTGGTCTTTCTGCTCAGCTGAAACCATTTTCAGTGCTCGGGTTCTGACCACACCATAAGCGATGCCCTTTGGGCCGCTGGCGAGCGCAGCGCCTGCGAGCTCGCGTCGAGCACGGCAGGAACGGCTGTGCCGCAGGAGCCCCCGCCACGGCGCATGGGGCCGAGCGCGGAAAATGTTCCCAAGGGATGGGGAGAAATCAAAAATATACCTTTGAATGCAGAAAAAACAACGTTGCTATGTTCCTGCTGCACCCCTTCATTTATTTTACATTAGGAACATAGTTTTTAAATACTAATTTCGTGCAATACTGAATTCTGGCTTGTGTAATGTGGAACTTACCAATAACATGGCCTT
This sequence comes from Microcambeva ribeirae, assembly GCA_035222435.1. NCBI lineage: Eukaryota > Metazoa > Chordata > Actinopteri > Siluriformes > Trichomycteridae > Microcambeva > Microcambeva ribeirae. Next base: position 65,842 of record JAYECN011158307.1, read on the forward strand.
GAAATGTATAGCCCTGTTTGCTTCCAAAGCTTTCTTTTATTTTTATTTATTTATTTATTTTTAATGGAAGAGTGGTCATCCGTCAGCATGTGTTTAAAACTAAAGAGTAGAACTAGCTAAAAAAAAAAACGCTCTTGCGTCAAAAACTCTAGTCGGATGACTGGTTGTGTAGTGGTCAAGCATCTTTCCTTACCCCCAGGCTCCAGCTTCCTTCCCGATGGAAGCATAATGGTCACAATTCGTGAACCTTTCTGTGTAACGCCTGCTATTTGGAGCTTTTTACGAAATACAAAGGAATTAGCTGAGACGCGCATTTCCACCCTACACAGCGAGCAGCCAGACCCCACTTACAGATTATAGCTTTAATGTTAGCGCTGTTGTCTATGCTCATAAAATGTTCTTTATTCTGCAGACGGGCACTTTCAGGGAATTTCAGAACTGCTGCGTGCCAGGTAGTTGCAGGAGGACTCCAGGTTATAAAGTTATTTAAACACAAATCACTGTCACGGTTAGCTGGAGTGCTTGAAGGCAGCGAACTCTGTAGGCCATCTAGTCCAATCAAACTTTGGAGATGGATCGGGTTGCCCGGGACCTTGTCCGGCCGCGTTTGGAATATCTTGAGGACAGAGATTCCCCAACCCCTCTGGGTTTCTTCTCGCCCTTTTTGCCTCCCCCAGGCACCTTAGAAAGGCTTTTCCTTGGTGAGTGAGCAGAGTTGCTTTTGTCGTGACTTGGGTCTGTCGCCCCTTGCCCTTTTGCTGGGCATCTCTGAGGAGAACCTGCCTGTGTCCTCTTATGGGTGCCAAGTGTAGTAATCTGCATTAAAAGGAGAATCAGTAAAAATAATGATTTCAATACCCTAAAGGGTAGTGATTACTTGAAAGGAATGAAGAGAAAGAAATCTGAAGGTGCCTGCAGTGTTACTATGAATTTAAACCCTGGCCAGGGATTCCGTAGAGGAGATGCAATCCAAAAGAAATGCAGGGATCCCAAAAGAGCTTTAAGTTTTAAGCAGTCCGCTCAATGAGAGCTGAATTTGTAGAGTATTGAACTATGTTTTACAAACAGAGGTCAGAATTTCTAGAGATGAAGTTACAGTTGGTTTGAAAAACAAACAAACAAAAAAAAAAAACAGCTGAAGGTACTAAAAATAATCTATTTCCATTAAAAATAAGTGTATTTTATGTGAAATTTCAGTTATTTTTCAAGAGACAGCCTTCACCTCCGCCAAAAGTTACAGGCTTGATGCAGAAAAGGCTGAATGCAATATTTTGGGGTGCTTTATGCAAGAAATCAGGCTAGAGGTTTTATCGTTTGATGTCTGCAGGCACGTATTTCTTCATGGCACTGGATGTGCATGACCAGCATCTTACCTGAGATACCGGCTTTGCAGAAGGCACGGGGTCTCTAGAGAGGGGCCAGAATTTGGTTATCGACTGCAGCAACTTGTTTAGTGGAGACAGAGCAACGCAAACGCGTTTCCTCCTAGGACGAGGGCAGAGTGAGCCCATTAGTTGTGAGAAGCCTCAGAGCCGTTTGGAGCGTGAGAGCTTCAAGGCTGGTTTCTCTTTGGGGAGGAAGGGGAACAGGGATCCTCCGCTCGCTAGAAAATGCGGAGCTAAATGGCAGATGGCAGAATCTTGTTTAATACTCTCCAATGATCCTATAAATTCAGGTTTTCAATAACTAGTGGACTGGAACTGCAAGCCTGCCAAAAGATATTTACTTCAGTGAATGTTCACTGATTTTTTTTTTTATTATTATTATTATTATTATTTTTTCCCCCAAGCCTGGTGACATTTAAACAAACCAAGAGGTGATGGTTAGGGTCCCCACGAGCTGTCGTTTTGACTGAAGTTTCAGAAAATGCCTTCTGACAGAGTCACTCTTCTAATTTCGGCAGGAAGGCACAGTTATTTTCCAGGGAGACCCAAGTGCTCTGCGCGTGCTGATGAATTAGAGGAACAGCAGAACATAACCAGGTTGCGCTCGCTGGCTGAGAGAGAGATTCTTCTTTTCCCTTATGTCTCCCCTTGACGCGGCTGCTCTCGCAGCCTGCCAGAGTCCACGGCAGGAACTACTGGAGCACAATTTCCATCATCCTGGGGCTTCGAGAGGGGCCTGGTGCAGGTGGGTAATACAGACGAGTTCTCCTTACCCTGAGACAGAAGTGGTCACTTCGGGTGCTGCAGCTGCATCATTCTGTCCCAGTTTTGGCTTCCTGCAGTGGATGAGCCCATGCAGGATTTTTTTTCCAAGCTATTTGTGAGCATAAATAGAGTGTCAACACAAACAAAAATCTCTGGTTTGTCTGAGATTGCAAACCAAGGCTCGCAGGGGTCATCTTTGGTGGTGCCTGTATTGCAGTTCGCTAGGGTTTAGCTTCATTTTAGCTCCTCTCCTATTCCGTATAAGCCAGGCCACAGTCCTCACCTGTCTCACAAAAAAGAAAGAGGGTGCCAAAGTCATTGCCATGGAACAGCCCCCCAAGAGTGGTGCTGTCATGAAGGATCTTTTTTAAGCAGCTAGCAGTAATTATTTTCTTGTGCTTGCACTGATTTAACTGAGAACGTAGGCTTATTTTGACATTTTGCGGCTACTAGGTAGAATAACAAGTCCTGCAGAGTAGGAGGAGAGAGTCCTTCCTCCCCCAGAAAAACAAACAGCTTCTCGTTAGAAGCTCTAAACATTTTGATATTGGTAAGATAATCCAGGAATCAGCGTCACTATTTACAGCACAGTGGTGATGCTTGGCCCACCCTGAATTTTGGTAGTGCAGTTGTCATGCCCAAGTACCCTGTGACTTAGGAGGATTTTCAAATTTGACTACTGAGTTTGCTGAATAGTGTTGCCTAAGCTCTCTCCTGATTATTATTTCTGCAATATAGTGGCATGCCATTTTTAGGCCTGTTTTGCAGAATATTGGCCCAAGACTCTGGTTGTTTCTGCAGATGTCATCTTCTCACATCTACTCTGAAGATTATGTGGAATTATTTCACAGTTTTACTCCTGCACTGAACAATTTTTCCAAAGGAAAACTGTTCCAAGGGAGCTGTTAATATGTCTTGGCTTATAAGTAGTCATTTCTTACTCACCTGGGTGAGTATGACTTAAAGATAGCTCAATGACAGTGTTTCAGTAAAGATGTTAATGCATTTTTGGGGCTGTTCACAGTCTTTGCATGTGTGTGTATCTGGGGAGGAAATGATAACCCCTCGTGGATTTCTGGTGAGCTATGTGAGGCCTTTGCCAAAAGGATGACATTAATTCATCATTCCTAGTAAAACAAATAACAAACTTGGGCAGTCTTCCAAAACCAGAAAACAATGCAGAAAAAATAGTGGGTCAAGTCAGAGAAGAAAGTTGGTCTCAATTTGAATATAAAAACATCCTGCATGTAAAATGCTGCAAATGTTTGATGAAGTTACCAGGTATTTTTTTGTGAGGGTTTGGTCTGTCATTTAAAATCAGCATGGTTAGGAGTTAAACTGCTGTTCAGCAAGGTTGATTTCATCCTATCAACTAGGACTAGGTTTTATTTTTCAATTAAGACAATCATATATGTTGAAGACTCATATACTTTTGTGGTAGGTATATTTGCCATTAAGTCCTGAGCTGCATTGATTTATGCGGGTTCTTTCTCACTTTAACATAGTATGAGACAAACAGAATGCAAACTCTTATGCAGGAACTATGTTCAAAAAAGGCCACCCTGGGATCTTTAAGATGAGAAATGAACTTTAAGAACCTTGTGCGGTTTCTGATACACATCTTTAAACACTGAATTCAAAGAGCATAAATTGATGGATCTGGTATTGAGGATGGAGATTCATGTCTGAGATCTAACAAAGTTCCATTAAAAAGTTTCTCTTAAAACAAATCAGCTTTTTTTTTTTTTTTTTTCTCTCCAAGAAACTATTTTAGTTCAAAACCTTCTTCTTTTCCCGATATGAGCAGCAAGTTCAAAACCTTCTTCTTTTCCCAATATGAGCAGCAGCCGCCGGTGTGGGAAGCGGGAGCCCATGTCTTGCCCTGGGAGCTCAGGGGACTGGAGCTGGCCGGAGCGCTGCTCCGGTGCCTGAATAACCTTGTGACACGGCTGCCACAAGAGCATCCTCGAGGAGAGACATCGGTGTGTCTTGGATTGTAGACACTCGTGTCTAAAAAGCTCCTGCAGTCCTTCCTGGGGAGTTTCCTGTTGGCCTGGGGTGTGTGCTCATCTGTAAGTGTTGCCTGCCATCCTGGGTGTTTGCCTCATGCATCTCACGCTTGCATCTCTTCCCTTGCTCAGTTCTTCTCCTTTTTGCCTCCTCTAAGAGGAACGGGCTCCTCCTCAGAAGCCCTAACGTTTCCAGCACCAGATTGCTGCCCAGCCGGGGCGCGGGTGCGAGTGCTGACTCTGATGGACTCTTCTGTCCTTCATTTTCATCTCCGGCTTTCAAGACCTAGCAATGGCTTGCTACGAACCCTCCAACCATCTCCTTAAATACAAATATGTGAAACTATGGTATTAGAAATCCTAGTATTAAGACCTGTAGCCCAAAAAAACTAAAGCAGAAGCAGCTTACCCTGCACCCACCTGTTTTCTAACCGTCCTCCTGTGGAAAGGCCTCTGTGGCTGACCCTGGCCATCAGGCAGGAGAATTATGCTTATAGTTATATAGTTTCTTCGCTTATGTGAGCAAGCCCACAGTGATTTAGAATTAAATTTCAACAGTTCAAGTAATCCTTCTGGCGTTGCAGCTTGGGGTACATCACATTGAAATCCTATTAACAAAAAGTGTCTATATAAGGAGGAGAAGTTCAAAATGTGCAGTTGAAGCCAAAGCTGCTAAGCTGTTAGCTCTGACAGGGCAAGAAAAACTAGTTTAAATTTTATGTGAGGATCTTACTGCACATGCTGAGAGTTTTTACAATTAAAAAAAAAAAAAGAAAAAAAGTAAGAGAATCTCCATAAAAGTGGGAAATGCCAAAATAGTTTTTTTGGTATTACAAAGTGCAACTGGCAGTATTGGAAATATTGAGACATTAATGTTTATATTTGTTGGCATTTGTTCAATAAATAATCTATATGCAAAGAGAATTCAGTTGCTACACACACATTAATTGCTGTAGCTCTCACATTGCAGTGTGCTTGCGTGAGAGGGTTTGGTGCATTTCAGTTCTGCTGTGTTCATTTATTTTTAAAATAGATTTCGTGTCTGTCAGGACCTCACACTGCAGTCAGTTTGATGGCAAAAACTCTGGAAATCATTTGGAGATACCTGAGCAACCTTGGGATTTGCCCTCGAGTGTTCTCCAAGCAGGAGTATAACTAGCAGGTATCTCTAGATGTACAGAGTTAATGAACTGGGCCTTAATTTGGTGAGTAGGTGTTCAGTAATGATGTAATAAAAATTCGAGTCTTATTGTGTTAGGTGAGACATATGAATATGTATGTGTATGTATGATAAGAGACAACCCCTCTCCCATTTTGGTATTTCCTTTGGTATTGGGGCAGAAGTTTAAGGACAGGTTGAGAGAAAATAGTATATTCATTCTGAATGATGTTGTCAAGATTTTAGGAGATTGAGAGCTCAACACTGAGTTCGCATCTTATTTCAATAGCTGTTGAAAGGTCTTTTAATAAATTCATCCTGAAGTCAGACATCCAGGTGGCAGCGATAATCAGTTACAGAGAGGGTCTTGGTCCTCGTATGAGGGAATGTTAAGCTTTAAGATGGTTATTTTTATTTAACTAAAAGATATGCAGGTTTGCTGTAGATTATATAGCTTTCTCAGGTAAGCGCTCTAGAACAGATGTCTGTTGGATTGGTACGTAACTAATGGCAGAAGAGATGTGTGTTTTATTTTCGTGTTAAGGTGGACTCTGCTGAATGCTGTGTTGATAAACGGGTGTCTGCAATAGCCACGTGTGGAGCCATGAGGGTTATAGACTATAACACAACCTGACAAAAATCAGTAATCATAGGTTTTCCCAAATGTGTATTCTGTATTTGTTACATTTTTAGCTCCATCATTGTCCATTCTACCAGTAATGCTAAAGATCATGTTTAAATGTATACAGAGATTTTAATGAAAATAAGTCTCAACGAAGTGAAATTTAGTGATTTTATAGAAAACAGAAGGAAAGTGAAGTATTCTGTAGAGAGGCAAACTTCTTAAACTACTTGCCTATTTTAGGGTCTTTAAAAGTAAATAAATGAACAAACACACATGTCCAACAGTACTGGTACTTTGCTGATCCTAAATCTAGTTGATCCAGAAGGGTGAGGAGAACAGCCCAGGTGTGTTGCTGGAGATAGTAGCTTTGAGGCTGCACTCGCTAACATTGTGTTAAAGCCAAATACATAGTTAGGGAGTCAGGGATATTGTATTTTTCATGCTTGAAGGACGATGTGTGGAAAAAGCTCGAGGGATAATAATTTAGTGATTTCATTTCACAAGACTGTTATCCCTCATCTTGACATACTATTAAAATCACTTAATTATTAGTATTTTGTCTTGACATTGAGTTACTGATGTTTCTGTTATTTATATTTCTAAAACTTTTGAGTGCCTAAAACTTTGAGTGACCCCTCTGTAGGTCTATAGGTACCTCAATATACCCTCTATAGGCGCCTCTATAGGTACGGCATTCAGTAGCTGTTTGTATCAGGGCATCTTTTCTCCTGCAAACCTTCAGGCTGATTTTATTCTCTGGTGTTTGTTCCCGGTAGTGATAGATTCCCTACTGAAAATAGTATATATCTGCACAGGCAAGGGGAGGACTTCTCGGTTTGGTTAATGCTTAAACGATAATCCTTATATGCATGTAATTTTATTTATATATACATATATATTCATATATATTCAGATGTGTATGAATGGAAGTAACGCTTAGGAAAGCTCAGGGACACAAATGTACTTGGCTAGCAGAGCAGATGTTCACAACTACTGTTAGCTTTCGGAAACCAGCTGGTTTCCAGGGTGGCTCCAGCGCGCTTGGTTGTGGTGGGGTCCCGTCCTTTCGGAAGGAGAGGACGCCCCTTGCCCCGCTGTCTTCAGCCCGCCTTCTCCGTGCCCCGAGCACCGCAGAGGCTCTGGAAGGCAAGGGCCTTCGAGAGGAGCGCCCCAGGCTGCGAGGCCACGGTTCAGTACGTTAAAGTCGTGCTTAACGTGATCTCTCTTGACCTTAGGATCCTACTCTGCTCTGTAGGTGATGAGAGAGAAAGGGAAACGAAGCCGGTGTTCCGTGAAGGACGAGAGGCCTTATATTGGTGTCCCAGTTACGGACCCTTCAAAAAAAGGACTCAGGAGTTTTGCCGTGTTCAGGGTACAGACTGTCCTATCTGAAGCTGTTCATTAACTAAAGCTCTGATTTATTTCTGTCATAGCTGATTAAAATTATTGGAATTCTTTCAGTGGATACCTAACTGTGAAGGGAAGATGGTGTAAGGAGTCTAAACTGGAGCAGAGCTGAAACTGGAGGTCATCTGTTTCACTCTCTTATCTCTCCCCAAGGAAAACAGATTCAGCCGTCTTCCTTTGTCCTGCATGCTTTATTCCCCCCCACTATTTCTACCAGAATATATCTTTGAAAATGTGTCTGTTGATTAAGAGTCACCCATAACTGACTGTATCCATAACTGCCTGTAACTAAACAGTCCACAGACAGACTCCCAGTGTTGCTATATTTTGGTCCAAGTGCTTTTGAGACTCCAAGGAAACAGGAAAGCTGATGCTGTTATTTCCACTGTGCTTTGTCCTCCTTCTCAGATAAGCTGTTGTGACTGGGGACCTCTGCAGTTCTGCGTTAGAGAACATCTGCCTTATGCTCTGCAACTGGGGATACACGTAGCACATGCTGCAAAGCTGTTCAGAAGAAAACAGATTTCCATGGAAATCCTTTTTCCATGGCATTTCTGCCCCAGACTGAAGCAGGAGAGAAGAGCTGTCTCCTGGATGCATGAGGTTCTGGTTCTGCAAAGCAGTAGCGACTGCTGCAGTTCTGTGTTTTCTTAGCGATGATGCTACGGAGCCTCAAGCGAGGCCCACGCGGTCCAGTGTCAGGTCCTGTGCAACGGCATAATCAGAGCAGCCTCTGTTTGGAGGCCAGCAAATAAATGAGACAGATGGGGGAAACAGATGCGAATGACTTGCCCAATGGACAGCCTTGGAAAACTAAGTCTTAATTTCTTTTTTCAGTGACTAATTTGACAGTAGCATCTCTCTGGCCACATACTAATGCTCTAAGCATCAGGATGGTTCTAAATTTCTATTTCTTTTTTCTTTAAACCTACTGAGACAGTGAGTAATTCATAAGCACAGCCGGATGGGTATCCCATGAGACTTCCTCTAGTCTGACAGGCTGCATATTTGTAGTGCAGCTGGTAGTCTGATAGATACACTGTCCATTAATATGTAAAAGAAGCACACTCCCAGGAAAAAATGGATTTTGCATAGCTTGGCTGTTGTTCAGTTCTTCACAAGGTTTTCCTGGGATGACTGCAAGCAATTATATTTAACTATTAATTTCTCATTGTTTTTATGGAGAAAGAACTTCATTTGAAATACTTAGTTTCCTCTCTCCATCTCTCAGGACTAGATTTTTTACTTTTTTTTTAGAATAACTTAATGTCAAATAGTTGTTCATATTATTTAGCCTGCTCATCTGCTCATTTTATTTCTATGAAATAAAACTCTGCTTTCTTGGAAATTCTATCATGTTTCTTCATGCCCTGAGAGAATTAGCCATTATGAACAACATTCCGGATCTCCAGATTCATCTGTGGACCACCTCATGAATATAGCTATATTAGCTATATATATATATGCATGTATATAAAAGCTGTATATTAGCTATATTTAAGCAATTAAACAACTAAAGAGAGGCAGAGAGCGCTGATGAGATGGTCGGGACTTGCTATGCAGCCTGTTCCTTGTTTCTGTGCAGAGGTTAAGGCAGCTTTGTAGCTCGTGAGTTTTCTGGGCCAACCCTCATCTCTGTGTCTTCCAAAACCCTCTCTGGACTCCTTGGTCCTAATTTTGACCGGTCAGTTGTCAAACCCTTTGAATTTCCAGCTTCCGCAGCATCCTCTGGCAAGGTGATTCGCGGGTTGACCCTGTGCTGTGTGAGGAGTGGCCGGCTGCTGCTTGTTTTGCGTCTGCCGCTGCTGGCCCTTAACTCTCATCCTGGTGGTTCCGAGTCAGCTCCTGTCTGTGCTCTCCCCCACGCTGCCAATATCCATCATGTTTTCCTTCAGACATCCCTTTTGTAGACTGAGGAATCTTCTGCCCTTCTCTGAAATGTTTATAGCTCTGCTTAAATGTGTTTTTTTGCAACCACTGGGACCAGATGAGAACTTCACAATACGGAGAAGTAGATTTATGCAGTGACTTATTCTGTCATGATCATTGTTCTTTTTCTGATTATATGAGGTACCTTTTTCTATTTTCCTTGCTGTCTGTTGCTCATTGAAGGCATGACAATGAGGCAGTCAACTAAGAGGTAGCTGATTTTACATTTTATTTGCCAAATTCAGGAAAATGATTTTATATCTTTCTGATATAAGAACTTTTTGATTTCACCGGTGACTTCTGCTCACTCTTTTCAAGCTTGCTTTTGTTCTAATGGCCTCGGCTGCCTGTGCAGGTTTTGCATGAGATTGATGGATGTTTTAGGGCCAGAAAGATTTTCTCTTCCCAGGAGATGTCTAGTAAATCTGTCAGGTCTTCAGAAGAAAGTCTCAGTGCTGGGCTGCTCCATCGTGGACACAAGCCTCACTGTGTTGAATTTGGCAACATCCTCCCTCACCCGTTTGCTGCTTGAGGTTTGATTTTGCAGTTTCTCATTTCTTATTTGGGTGATGTTTTATATAAGAAGCAGCATATTTAAAACATATCTACAGAAATGTTTTCTTCCACTGGTTCTTTCTTTGTACATAGGTGTTTATACATGTAGGTGCAAAATAATTAACAACGTTGACTTTTCAAAACACTCTTATTCTTTGCTCTTTCTTTTCCCCCCTAATTTTTGTTATTTGCCAGAGAAAACCATGCCACCCTTGCGAAAATAGAAACTTGTCCTACCACTCAAGAATGGAAAATGTCCAGGGGACCATGAAAGGCAAATGACATAGTTTGTTTTGGAGATTGTTCTACGATAACTTCCGTAATCGTTTTGACAAAATTCGTATAAACTGAAACCTTTGCACCTTTTCAACTGAATGAGCTCCAAAGGCACAACGCGGCGCTGGAGCTATAAATTAAACAGGCTTCTTTTTTATTCTCGGGAAGAAGCTCTGCGCTCTTGGTGCCCCCGGAGTAAAGATGTTCACTGAAACAAACAGGGGATTTTGCGTGTGATTTATTATAATGTGTACCACTTTCTTGGCTTTTTATCCCTTGAGCAGCTCTGGGAGCAAAACAGATCGGGCCTCCTTTGCATACTAATAAAGATTGGTGCTTGTAATTATTCAGTGGTTACTGTAGTATTCCTTCGAGATAAATCATTGCTACTTTATTTACTTTTCTTTGTTTAAATTATTTTAAACCTTTAGTTCAACTGTGGAACACGGCTAGGCTTCTTGTACTGCTGTTGCGTTGCATGTTACCTTTTATTTTTTCCAGCTGCTTTGCAAAGAGTGAAGGATTGTTCGGGACCTGATTCTTGGGAACAGCAAGATGCTTTGCATCATTTTGTTACGGAAAGGTGTGTTTCCTCCTGGGTCAGCAATCTGCGGCCTTGCAGCCAAGGAAATTGCAAAAGTTCAAAACTGTGGTTGTGGCCTCTTCCCATGTATGTGCAAAGTATTAAAAATGGAGCCTTTAGTCTTGCTTGCTCCAGATTTGCATTTTCCTTCAACCTGATATACTGAATCTTGCCTCCAAACTGTCAGTGGATGGTTTCCAAACAAATTTGATTTCCACCCTCTCTGCAGGTGGGATCTCCTTGCTCCTGTTCTACCCCTGTGGCATCAAACATATCCTTTTTATTTCCCGAGTGTTTTCCTCAAGATGTTCATAAGTTTAGACTGGGTGATTCATATATCAGAAGGATGATTTAAAATGTACTTCTCATAGAAGTTCTTCATCAAAGATGCATTTTCCCAAGGAGTTTGTTTATATATCGCCATTTTGACTAGAATATTCTTACAAGAAGGAACAGCTTTTAATAATTAAAACTTGCATTGTTTAATTTTCCCTGGAGGTTTCCTCAAATGTAAAAATAAGGCTGCAAATCCAATGGTGTTTTCATTTTTGGAGCATTAATTGCTAAATCAACTTAAATTAGCTACTTTTTAGGTAGCTATGTTTTTCCCATAAGGGATTATTTTTATGATTTAAAAAATTATTTTTCTTCCTCCTCTGGAGTTATAGCTTTGCATTTGACTATGGAGACATGCAAAATAATGAGGCCAAAGCTGCTGTTATTCCGAATGGAAAGCTCCGTGTTTGGCCCCGTGTGTGGTTTAGGGAGCTGTGCGTTCCCGGTGGGATGCAGCAACGATCCCCTATGTGACACAGGGGCGGCTCGGGGCCGCTCTCCCCTATGTGACAACTGTTACCCTGCTGAAAGAGGGGCAAGTGTCCCTGTCTGGCTTCTCGCCAGCGCTGCCTGGCACGGAAGTGTCAGAAATGGCTATAAAGCGGGTTTTTGAGAGGCCTGAAGATGTTGTTGTTCAAAATAGAGTCTTGCCCTTTATTCTGACATTATACCATAATTATATACTAGTTAAAAAAACAAATTCGTGAAGGCAAAGGGGCACCAAGGGTAAAAGCAGCAAAGTGGCAGGTTTTGGAGGCCCGTGCTGGAGCTGCAGCACTGCCCTGTGCTCCGGGATAGGGAAGCACTGCGTGTGCTTCTCGAATGCCTGGTATGGTTTAGGAGCGTGTATATGATGCTGTTTTTATGGATTGGAGACCAACATATGTTTGAGATTTATGATTTTGTTTATTTGATAAGCGTCCCATGTTTTGCTCTATCTGTGGTCCTTTGGACGAGCTTCGTGAAGTTTTCTTTCAACCAAGCCAAATGCACAAGTAATTTCAAAGCAAAGCGAGTTTCAGTTCAGTTGAGGTTATTTTGGTAGAACATGTAATACCAGTTATGTTCTCAAGCATGAAAAGAAGTAGAAAAAAAAAAAGAGTGAGTGAGTAAATTTGAGTAAATTCTGTGATGTGATGGGAAAAGTAGCTGTCACAGGGGAGATCACTTCAATGCACATGCTTTACATCAAAGCAGGTTCAAAGCAGTTTATTGATTAATTAATGGCATGGAATTGACTAGTCATGAGTGATCTATATATTGAGAAATAGTATCAACAGTCCTTCAGATAAACCACAGTAAGAGATATTTGCAATATTTATACGTGAATATACACCTATAAATTTTTAAACACTCTTCTATAGCGAATCCTGTTTACACGTGGAGCATTTTGTGCCCCACTTGCTCCAAACATTCATGTCCATAGGCTCGGGCTGGTGGGACATCGGGCTGCTCTCCGACTGCGCGGCCGCTCCACTCTTCTCTCCACTCTTGGTTACAAATTGTCGTGTTTCTTATATAATTCTTTTGAAGGGGGCTCCTTTTTTCCTCTAGCCCACCGGCATCTGCCTTCGGTCCTCCGCTCTCTGCAGAGAGAGCCGGAAACATAAACGGTCGCTGCTGGAGCCCACGGTGTAACTCATAACATCGCCCTAATTACTTACACTGTAAGACTGTCAGGTCGGGAACGTTTGGTCTCTCAAGGCAGCTCTCCAATTAATCTTTTCCTCTTTCATTAGAGATCTTGTTCTGTGATCCTCTTTTGGGGAGGAATGGGGAGGCTTTCGGGGGAAGTAGGAGGCTCTCGGTAAGAAATGCTTTTCTCAGGCAGCAATTTCCCAGTTGTTCTCACAAACGTGGAGGTTACGGGTTTGCCGAACTTGCCGTGGAAGCAGGTGAGATGGCCAAGGAGCGACCATGGGCGAGTAGAACGGGTGGGCTGCCCTTCATGGCCTCTGAAGGGAACCAGCGACTCCATCACAGCGTTTCAGAACACCCATCTCCCTGAAATCCTGCGCCCCTTTTCCTTCTCCTCCAAGCTGGTGCATAAGGACCTCTCTAGGTCGTCAGCGACGTGAACGCGAGACATGAGTAGAGATAATGACAACGTTTTGCTCTTGGACTGCTCTCATACAACATCTAAACACGGTAATTAGTGATTGTAAACTCCATAATGACATAAAATGAGGTTGTTTGCTCCAAGAGACCCTGTTTGTAACGTGATAAGGATGCAAGTCTTTCCCCAGGCAGTGCTTGAGACCTCCTTATGCTAAAGACTTCATTACGCTCCTCCTGGCCGAGAGGAAGGCGGCGGAGCTGCACAGCTCCATGCCTGTCGCCTTCCATCACGGCTCCTCTCTGTGCTTGAAAACAGGCTTTAAATAACAGGCGGGAAACGGGGGCAGACATAATAGGTTTCATTTACTCCAGCTTATTAAAAAAAAAAAAAAAAAAAAAGTAATCCCCCTATCATTCTCGCAAAAGAAACCAAAAATTTGGGTCTGTGGCCAAGGGGCCCCAAATGCAGAGAAGATTCAGCCCAGGCACTGCACACTCGGTGCCCTGCGCGTCCTCCCTCTGGGCCCACTGTCTCCTCCCGTTCCTGGCGGGGCCCTGCGGGCCCCCAGCCCTGGGGTATCCCAGCGAGCTCCTTGTGCTGCTTTGGTTTTCCATTTTGGCTTTTCAGTGGCAAGGATGAAAATTGGAAAGAAAAAAAAAAAAAAAAAGAATTGGTTCAAATCAAGCTGAAATAATGTTTTCTTCCTCGTTTTTATTGACAAAACAAAAAGCCTGAAAGATGTAATTTCAGCTCAAATGAAGCATTAGATTTGATAGCACTTTCCCCTCTTTTGAAGGGAGCAATTGCACCTGTGATTAAAGCAAGGGGAGCAAAGGGCTCGATCCATAAAGCAGCTCTTGCTGCCCTCCTTTTTTTACCCAGCGGCTCCCAGCTCCAGCTGCTGCCTGCGGCTCTGCAAGCGGGTCAATATTTCCATGTGCCCGAGGGGGGGAAATGTCTCCAACCTGCCTAGAGAACTGCAAGATCTTGTTTAAATCTCTGCTTAATGCAAGGGAGGGATATGAACCAAGGTGTATTACCTCCAGAATATGGGTGCCAGCCTGGCTTCTTATCACGTATCTCAATCTTTCCAGGAGACCTGGCTTTTATTTTATTTTATTTTATTTTATTTTATTTTATTTTATTTATTTTATTTTATTTTATTTTATGCAATTAGATATTTACTGAGAAAAAGAGCTAGAATACCGCAGCCCTTTACCTCAGGTGAGCATCCAAATTACCAGCATATGAAGTTAACCATCTCTATCTGGTTCAATGATTTTTGAAGTATTTTTTATACGAAATACAGATGCCACTGTAACCTCATTTTCCGGGGTCTAGAACTGTAGACATAATGTCTGTTTCTCTAGTTTTTAAGTATTTCTAAATGGAGGTTCAAGACTGATCAATTCTTTTTCACTTTGAACATCTTGATAGTCATTTTTCAGCATATCTTGCAGAAAACAATCTTGCCAGTCTCATAGAATGAAAGTACTAGGTATTTTCCCTGGGTAGATCTGACATATGTGAATGAAGACAACGACAAAAACCTTGCTGTGCCTTGTGGATTCAGGCATGGGTGTGCAATAAACTGCCTTTCCACTCAGTGCAGCTCTACTGCTTGAATTCACCTTGTTCGTAACCACCATTCTCATAATAAATTAGCATATTGTGAAAAGGTGTGCTATTTTTTTTAAGCTTAATATGAACCAGTATCCCCTTATTTCAAAGTCTAATACAATTATGAACACACCATAACTTGTGGATGATTAAATTGCAAATTGTGGGTGTCCACCAGGCAACTAGATGTATTAAATTTGTTCATCCTCATAATTCATCCTCAGACCCACCGTATATTTTCCAGGATTGCTCAAAGCTGTGCTTGTTCTGCCTGAGGTGTGTTCTGTAGTATTTATGGCTTATCAGATGTACAGAATATCTCCTTCAAGGAGACACCCATACATCATTTGAACTTCCGTATTTATTGCATTGTTTTAATGGAAAAATGTTACAAATGAATGAGTTTTATTTTCTCTGCAGCACCCATATATTTGAACATGACTTTCTAGATATGGTTGTTTTTGGTTTATGAGAACATTCACCTCTTGCTTATTTCTCACCAGCGCTACTGTTATAAAGAGATTTTATCTTCTCCTTGGAGAGCTGTAAAGGAAAGAAAGGTCAGAGAACAGAAGCTAAATAATCAGAAAACAGTTGCACAGAAGTTTGGGGGAATAAACCTGACACCTGTTAAAAAAGGCAAAATGCAAAACCAGCGGAGCGTGCCCTCCGCCTCGTATCGGCAACGTCATTTAACGAAGACTGCAGTCTCTTCAGAATTTTTTTCTTTTTTTAAATGAGGTTTTGTTTTACAAGTGCAAAATGAGCAGTACCTGGATAATCCCTATGGGAAGCACCAGGAGCTGTTACAAACATGGTCTGTGACCTCGATAAATAGAAAGGCTGACTCCGCTTTGCTTGCGAGGAGCTGGAAGAGCCCCGGGAGGGGAGGGGTCAGTGTTGGCTGCTCTCCTGGGAGCCGTGCGGGACCAGCGGCGGCGCACGGAGCGAATACGTGTCCAAGCGTTGGCCCGTAGCTGCCGCGCGGCTTCCAAACGGGCGATCCCTGGGATCCGCCGAGGGCAGGAGGCGGCAGCGCGGAGGGCAGAGGGCTCGGCGGTCCCGGCGCCTTCTCCGGAGAGCTCGGTGTTTGCTTTAGCATTTGTCTGTTGTTCATATAATTGCGCTGGGTAATATTGCAAAGTCATATAAAATTAGAACTAAGTTTGAACTAGGGTCTGTTAATTGTAGTGTTTAACTGTTGTGGTTATTGTTTCCTAGGAGATTAATGAGGTGAATTATTGTAACATAATTAAACGACAGTATATCTCATCTCCTGCATACCCTTGTGGTTTGCTGCTGATCAAGTCTCACTTGAAGGTTAATTTCACTTACTCGGTATATGTTTGACTTTGGCGATGCACTTTATATCAAAATATGTTTTTAATTATGTCTGAAAGTCGTTAGGCAGCAGCCCTGCCACTGCAGCCTTTGCTGTGCCGGGGAAGGAGAGGATGGAGCGAGGGGAGCGACGGGCATCGACACCCAACCGCAAGGGGATTTCAGTGAAGTCAGCGTGCTGAATTACAATCCCAGGAATCCCAAACCTCCCCTCGGATGGCTTTGACTGAACAGCAGCAGCTTGTGCTAGCAGCCAAAGAATTCCTGGTTTCACAGGCAGCCAGCGGCCTCTTTTCTGGGGGGTGTTGGCAGGAAACCTTGTCTTGCACGTAAAGCACAGGAGCGCGCGGTAGCGGCCTTGCAGGAGAGCAGAGGCGCGAAGCTTCGCCTGCGCGTCGCCTCCTTTCCCCAGGGCATCAGGTCGCTTTATTTAATCCCCAGACGCATCTTCCTCCTCCTCCAGCCGCAAATTGGCTTCATCTTAAATTCACGATTGCTCATTTGCTCTCATGCTGGATTTCTGTAGAGGACGACTGCTCTCCACGCTGTGCCACAAAAGAAAGGCTGCCTCCTTTGCTCCTGTGTTAACTGTCATCCCAGTGTAAGACTATGGCATTTTTTTTTCTGTATTAGTTCCAGTCATAACCAGCTTTTTTTTACATCAATTCTTTGATTTCCTTTCACTAATCCTAAGAAATTATCTTTTCTATAACTCGTTTTTCATTCCCTGTAAGCTACAGTGCTGAAGATTCAAATCTGTTCTTTTCTCTTGCACTCGTTTATCCTTCTGCAATTTTCCATTTATGCATAATTTGGACAATGTCAGGATTCTCTTCTCAAAACTGTAGCTGAGTGTGGGATCAAACCCAATATGAGATGTATTTTTTGTTTAATTTGAAGCATCTTATAATTTCAAAATTAGAATTGTAATCCAAAGTATAGAAGCTGCAGTAAAATCAGTCACAGTTTTGGATCCAGACGTCGGTTCCTTTTTGGACAGAACCTGTAAATTCCAAATGTCTAGAAACTGCAGCTCTTAAAGACTTGGCCATTTAGCAAAATGATGCTTCATTTTTAGAGATTTATCAGTCTTGGTACCAGAATTGGGAGAGTGAAACTGCTCAAGTAATTGAGCCTGTGAGAGACTCAACCTAAGCTATCCCAATCATCTGAAACTGTTTGCTGCCTTAGAATCGCCCACTATCAGGAAAGGCAGTAGTTTGAACGTAACATTTCCAAGCAATTCTGTTCTTCTAACGCTATTTCATTTCTAGAAGATAACTTGAACCTGTGTCAACTTCCCGAGCATCTCCAGCTCTCTTCTCCACACTCAGCTGGCCTGACTCCATCAGATATTTCTGCTCTTTGCCTTTAAATCCGTGTGAATCTGCTTTGCTGTTTCTCCTCAGAAATACGCTCGGCACCTTTACAAATCAATCTGCTTTGTGGCCCGGTGTCAAACACTTTTCTGATTTCCAGATAAATTGTCCATTATGTGACTGTTGTCTCGCAGGTCGGCAACGCGCTCAGGGAATTCAGATAAACTTGCCTGGCGGGACCTTCTTTTCCTCTGGCTTCGTCCTGCTATCGTGGTCGTCCAAGTCGTGCATTTCTAAATCTGCTTTAATAATGTTGTGCCTTCTACGCAGCCGGGTTCGGGATAATAAGCTTGGGCTTTCTAGGATCTTGGAACCTTTTAAAGTGAAGAGAATTGCATTAGCTGCTCCCCCGCTTTCCTCACGCTCCCTTCCATACTTACGGAGTTATCGTGAATCCTGCCAAGGGCTTTGCTTTTCCTCTCCCCACTTCCCTCCAGATTTCTTGGTTGTAATCAGCTGGGCCTGGAGCCTTGTCCGTGCTTAATAGTCCTAATTGCCTAATTAAGGTGTCTGCTCTGGTAGAGGCCGGGCTTTTCGTCCCGCTGTTTCCAGGAGCACGTGCTCTGCTTCTGTCGCAGGCCCAATTTTTCTGCAAAGATGTGAGCAATCTGACTTTCCTTTATGCATTTAGAACTGCTTCGCTCTTAGATATTTGCCTGTTTCTTTCGTTCCCTTCGGACCAGCTTTAGAGCCTGTTTTGTGTGAGCGTTAAACGCCCGATCAACTGCTCGAAATGTTGACCTGAATGTTGCGTTTAAACAGCGTCTCTTGGTCCGCTGGAGTCTTGCAGGATTTTTCAGACTTGGCTGCACAAAAATGAGCTAAGATGGTATTTTTGAGACTGTTACATAACCCCAGGAAGTTCAGCTCAGGAAGGTGCTTGTCCTTGAAGTTCTTTTGCAGCGTGGAGAGGTTTAAAGGACTTTCCTACAGAGGTCGGAGCGAAGACGGCGGCCGTGGGCAGGACAGGCTGTAATTTAGCGCGGGCGCTTCCTCCGCCGCACAGCTTGGTGCCTGCAGCAGGTGCAAAACCTCTCCCTGGGAGCATCCGAGTGCTGGAGCGCGTGGAGGGAGCCCTGGAAAGCACTGGCTAATTTTCTTTTCCCTTCTTTTCTCTTATTTGGCATTTCTGGCCTTCAGGACCCGAGGAGGACACCTGGACGTTTCCTCTCTAGAAGTTAAAAACAAACAAACAAACAAAACCCTAATTCAATGAGAGCCTTCATTTTAACCACAATTTTAACCACAATTACATTGTGGTTTTCGCAGACCTGAGCTCTCTTAGTAGTGCCAGGGAAGTGCCTTTCTGGGACGGGCACCGGCTGCACCAGTGGAGGCGATGGAGAAGCCGCCAAGCTCCCGTCCCTCGTGCGGCTGCAAACGCGGCCAGCAGCTCTGCAGGCACCTGCAGCATCTCTCCGTTCCCCAGTGCCACTGCAGCTTCTGGCAGTATTTGGAAGCATTGCAGAGGAAAAACAGATACAGATAGCTCAGGGCGAACCTAAAATAATATCATTTTAAAATATTCTTAAGCAACCATTAGTTTTAAAGAAATAAATCTTGCCCCACGGGACAAGGAATAATAGAGCAGTTTCCTCTGAGACAGATATTTCTCCTCTTTTTCTACATTTGTCGGATAATCAACATTCCCATTTGCTATTTATCTACTTCTTAAATTTTACCAAGTAATTCTGCTCATAATTATGACACTTCATGATTTTGTCGAAAATTGGCACCTGCTGTGTGTGGGATAATGGCTCGATTCAACAGTCACCGTAGGAAGAGCTGATTTTTCTGCTCGCTTTCTGCAACTGCCTGAATTGCAAGTGGAGCTGCCCTCCTGTTAAAAAAGCAAAATTACCATGGATGGAGATAAATAGGAGCAAAGATTTTTTCTTTTTCTTTTCCTTTTTAATTTGCGTGACAAGAAAAAAAAATAGCTGCAGTTTTCTTTGTTGTGAACGCAGAGAAGAAAGTGCTGAAAATTACCCTGGAAAAAGGTCCTGTTTTGCTCGGCTCGGAGTGCCAGGGCGTCCGTGGCTCAGCCAGGGTGCCCGTACCCATGTGCTCCGGGGAAGGGAATGGGCCGGGGCCCCCTTCCCAGGGCAACAGAGAGGGAAGGGGATTTTCCAGGACCCATTAAAATGCACAATTCCCGGGCATTTTAGCTGTTGCTGTTTAGCCTGTATCTGTTTGGGAGTGAGGGGAGGGAAGGGCAGCCCTTTCCATTTCCTTTCCAGTAGATGACACTCCTGGGAGTTCCAATTAAATCTTCCCTCAGGCACAGGGGAACCACTGGGAAACCATTTTTATTTGGAGGGCCTTTTCCTGGGCTGCCTCAGCTTTAATTACCTTTTTAGGATTTCAAATAAGTGCTTTTCTGCTTCCACTGGATCCTATTTACTACAGAATGATATGGCTAGGGGATCTGCAGTGTTTTCTATAAAATCAAAAATTCACATGAATTTATTTTAAATGCAGTCGTGCAAACATTCTCTTCCCGCTCCTGAAAAGCCCCTTGGCCAAGTTTAATAGTCTTTCGTATTTTTTGAACTGAATAACTTGTGTCAAATCTCCCGTTCCTGCACTATTCAATTTTTGTGGGGAATATGATTACCCTGAAATGAGACTCCATCAGAGAAATAAGATATCGGCTGGGCAGCAGAGCAAGGCGTGTTTCCGAGCAGTTTGCATAAATGTTTTTTGGAGCATAATAGCACCTTCCAAACTTGAGCAAAAGAGCTCAACTGTGACGCAAACTGTCGCAATTGCTGTTCCTTGCTGCTCCAGACGCCTCGTTTGGAGATTCGTTAGGTTTTATTTGTGTTTGCTTGTGAATGCGTTTGATCTAAAGTGGGCTCAAATGGATATAATGTCCCTGTCTAAAACAGGGCCTGCGGAGGTGTTTAGCCCCAAGTAGGTGTCTGTAGTGTGTAGGTGACAACGCGTTCGGATGCTGTTTAGGCTTCTTGATCCCCATGGAAGGTCATCTTAGATGTTGGACGGTGGATGTGTGGGAGGAACAGGGAGGTCCCAGCGATTTCCCCTCCTTGGCGGGAGATGTGCCGGCAGCACAGTCCGATTGCGGTCGTCCCTAGGATAGGGATAACTGGATAATGCTCTGGAGAGGAAACGTTTATGAAAATCGCCTTTCGACTGCAAAGAGCCCTCCGTGCCATCCACAGCAGGGAGGCCCTCGACACAAATGGCCTCTCTGCAGTTTGAGCAGGCAGTTGCACGAGTGCTGCGGAGCCTCTTGCTCACACGTAGCGTGCATTTTATTAGTATCTGTGTGTGTGTGTCCATGCATTCATATGCACATGCACACACACAAAAATTATCAAGAGGATCTGCATATGTATGTACGTGTGTATAAATATATGTTTCACAGGGCACCGTCTAGGCTTACCCCAAGTCACTGGTACCCTCTGTGCAACTGGCTGTTCTTTATTCCTTTTTTTGTTGTTGTTTGTGTGTGTGTAGACCTGAAGAAGTCTTTGAAAGGAGAAACGTCCTTCAGGTCCTTACTGAAGTCATGGTATTTTTGTAGCTGTTATTAATCAGCTGATAATATTAATATTGCTGTTGGGTTCAGTCTAGTGATTGTTTTGAATGTCTTTAAGTGGCTGTCTGGCTGCTTGCTGTGTCTTGCAGACAAACTACGGGGGAAAATGGGGTTCAAAACCTGATTAGCTTTTCTTTCCTTCACTTATTTTTGGGCAGGATATATTTCCCCCACATCGAAAAGTAACAGGCTAAGGGCATGCTTTGCAGATATTTTAGCCATTGGTGAATTGCACAAGCAAATCACATTTCTGCACTCAAAAATACATTTGTGTTTGAAGTTTTCCCTTTTTGCTTCTGTACTGAGGCTATTCCTCCCTGTAAAATTGGTCTGGGGCAGAGGAATGTTCCGTGCATGTGATTAGATGTATGGATTAGAGCTATTTAATGTAAAAATGGATAAGTAAGAGAAAGCATGGGATAAGTACTTTTTAACTGACTGGTATAATAGTCATTAATGTGCTGCTGTTTATCCTTTTCTAGCAATATAAGAAGCCAAGGACATTTGTCAAATAGAAAGTCAGAATATTTAAATTGATTAAGAGGAATCCTATGCAATACATAGTTAACATGTGTTACTTCAGAGGTTCAATGCCAGTAAATTAGTAAGATTCACTAAAGGATTTGACGTTTATATGGATAATAAAATATTCACAATTACATTAGAAAAAAAAATTTAAATTGTTTTATAAAAGAAACTCTCTTGCTTAAAAGCATATACCAACTATCATTAGGAAAAGACATCCCCTACTGGCAAGTTGTTCCCTAATAATTCAGTGGGAGTCAGGCAATTAAAAACCCTTTAAAATAATCTGGCATTAAATTACTAAGAATTGTGCTATTTTATTCAGTGCATAGAATATCGCAGTGTCAAACAGTTTCTTCCATTGTAATTAATGAATTGCTTAAATGCAAAATAGAAGATCCCTGCATTTGAATAAATGGTCACCAGATTATAAAGAGTTAGTTACTGACTCCCTTCTGCCCAACGCTGCTCCCTCTGTCCCATTTGCTACCTCATTGCTGCGTCCACATCTCGCTGCCCTTTCTGATTAGAAAACCTCTGCATGGCACCGTGAGGATTTGCTGATTATCCACGGGAGATATCCCATCCTGTGATCCCCATGTTCTTTTCTTGAAGCCTGGCAAAATATAGGTCTGTGAGTCATTAATTTGGGTATAGCCTGCAGAGAAACTTGACGACTGAGGCTGTGCTGTCTTTTTTTCTGCTTTGCTGGTTGCTTTAAGGGACAACATAACATGAAAATCACATTTCTGTCAGGAAGTCTTGCACTTACTATGGCTACAAATACCCCTAGGATTAATGAATTGAAAGGAGCAATCCTGCACTTATTTTTGCAACAAATAATCTGAAGATTAATGAAACTGAAAGGAGCTGGTCAATGGAAAAGGGCATTTTCTTCCTATTTTTCCTCTTTTTTTTTTTTTTTTTGATATGTGTCTGGCGGTACTATCAGTATTGCTTTTCTATCATGATGGAGAAACTCGCAGAAAAGGCTTTTAAGAATGTCCATAGGCAAACAGATGGAAACCCTTGTTTCTTCCTATATGTCACAATTTCAAGGAAATTTGGGGATGAAGTTTTCAGAATAGCTCGTTCCCTTCAATGTATCAAGATAAGTACCAAAGAAGTTACCCTTAAAGGACCTTATGGGAACCACAGGCCATCTTGAAGATCTGTGCTGTAATAATTTCGAGGAATCGGTGTCAGATTTGTTTGAAAGCAGTTCATTTCAGTCTGAGTATTTGGAAATTGTGCTCAGTATCGAAGGTAGCATGCCTGAAGAAAGATGATCCGGTTACCATGGTTTCAGCCATGGATTTGGGTTACTATGGTGTCAGCCTTTAATTCTTGCTGTGCCTGAAAGTATTATGTGACCTGGGCAAGGTCACGTAGGCTTAAATCCTCAAAGAGCCTAAGCTGGAGCAATAAAAATTAGCCATTGCGGTGGAGCTCTTTTATGCATCTGCTCCCCAGCGGAGATGCTCCGACCCCAAACTAGGTCTCTAGGATTCTTGCAAAGTACCGGCTTCGGTTCCCATCTAGAGAACTGGTGCTGTAATCCGACGGACAGGGCCTAGTGGTTTATTAGGAATTGCGACTCTGTTTATTTTGTCTGACGTGTTTTAAGGAGGGTCCGGGGGCACAGTCCTCTCTCCCAGGTGGAATGTCCTCTCCTGGAGATCGGCGTCCAGTCGGAGGTCAGGGTTCTCTCTTGAGATGTGACGCTCACTGTCAAGGGGGTGAGTTTTAGGTAGGGCCTTAGTAGCACTTTTGAGCGTGTGGATGAGGAGGCTCTTGCGGCGGGCGTGCTCGGAGCATCCTTGCCGGAACAGTCCCCGCTGGGACACGCGGCCGGTGGCCTCTCAGAGGATTTGGTTTGAGCTAAAATCCTGTCTGTTTAGCACCAAGAAACAGGAACAGAAGCAGATCTGCTTTGCAGGCCTGGGGAACCTCCCTGGCAGGAATATAGACAGCAACGGAGTTTTTCCATTTGTTGGTTGGTTGACTGCTTGTTTTCTTCTGTTTGTCTTTTGGGTTTTCTTGATCTTACCTAAGGCTTTGCATCCTCGGTATGTAAATTCCTTTTAAGGCTTAGTTTAGGTTCTTAAATTCTGTTGCAATTTTTGGCTTTCACCAGTAGGTTTTAGTCTTCCATCTGTAATCTGAAGATACTTTACATCCAAGGGCTGTTGCAGGGATGGTATCACAGGGTCTTGATGCTATGGTAATAAATGCAGCCTTAGCATCATATCTTTTTATTGCACCTTGAGTAGAGCCACTTCATCTGTTCTGTTACAGTGAAGCAGCTCTTCCCTCTAGAGTGTAGAATTTTTCTAAATATTATTCCAGCATAAAAGTGTTTTAACTCTGTTTTTAACCTGGAGGGGAATTAAGCTAGCTATCAGTATAGTATGATTATTTCAGTGAAAACTTGTAACCCTGAGCAAAAAAAAAGTGAGTTTTTATGCATTTATACACAAACACACACGCACGCACACACTCCACATCCAGCGTGCCTGTAGTCAGATACACAAGAGTGCTTTTAGTTATAAGCAATCAACCTGAATGGCATTGATAGTGTATTTCAAAGTATTTCTAAGTATTTCCCTCATAAAAGAAATTGCATTACTTGTAAAGAAACAAACTTTTAATACTCCTGCTTACTACTACTTACAAAAGAAAACAAGTCTTATTTTGTTATCTTCCAAGGAAGCACTTTCCGTTTTTCCACCTTTCTTGTGGCTGTTAGATCATGTCTATCTTTCAGGCTCATCCTGTGTATTACCTTTCAAAGCAGACCAAGGAGATGAAAGAGGTGAGGAAAGTACAGTATCCAAAATTGGTTGCTCTTTAGTTCTTTGTTTCTTGGTCATATATTAGGTAAAGATATAACCTTGAAGAAACCTTCATCATGTTCTTACAGAGGCCTACGGGCATCTGTAGAAAGACTGATGGCTTTGGAGTCCTGCCTTCTGACTTACTCTATTCCTTTTTCCTTGCCTCATTGCCTTATCCTCTATTTGTTTTTTTCTTCTTGCATCTCAGATTGAAGTGCTGCTTTGTATTTTGGATTTTACGCTACCCTAAAAGCCCAGGTTCTGGGCCAGCAGGCTTTGCTGAAGACTCAGCTGGTGCTTGAGGTTGGTGATAGGGATGGGGTTAAGCTTGAGAGTGAAGGAGTGACCCAAAACTTTAAGCTGTATGAATATAAATCTTAGTTTGCTTCAGAAAAACGAAGCATCTTTTCTGAAAAAAGATCAGAAGACTACAGAAGACTACTGTTAAACTGAGGCTGTCTAATTTCTCCCTTTTGTCATCATGCTTAAAATTAGAATTTTTCAGTTATTTGGGCACTAGAGAGAAGAGAATCAAAGACAGACTTTAATGTCGTGAATCAAACCCAACCCTGACAGCT
This sequence comes from Microcambeva ribeirae, assembly GCA_035222435.1. NCBI lineage: Eukaryota > Metazoa > Chordata > Actinopteri > Siluriformes > Trichomycteridae > Microcambeva > Microcambeva ribeirae. The sequence continues at coordinate 90,775 of JAYECN011158307.1, forward strand.
GAGGACTAGCTAATGATTTCCATCTTACTCTTTACGTGGTCATTATTATTTAAAGAGTAACCATTTATTTGTAGGCAGTAATGTGAGTGAAGAGAGATTAGAAATGTGAATTTTAGACTTTTTTTTCCAAACAGAAATTGAAAAGTCACTTTATTCATTTTGTTTTAGAAGTATTAATTTTTAAAACAAATTTACAAATTTAAAGAGAGGACTCTGTGGTCACTGTATTTCAACTTTAGGGACCTCAGTGAAAGACGGATGCCTGACTAAACAGCTCTTTCAGATTGCTGCATACTACTGTAAAACGGAGTGCACCACTGCCTATAAAGGGAGGCATGAAAGCTGATCCTTTGGTATTTAAATATACAGTTTTACAGTCATTAAAATCATTAAGATACACTGACACAAAACAAATGCGAGTCTGGGTAGGAGGGATTCTAAATCTGCCAGTAATTTATCCAAGTTGACCTCAAAGTCTGTCTCTTGTGTAGGCAAGTCAGGGAGCACCATCTGTACCTTCCCTTTGAAGCTGATTTGGGTCGTGCATAGCATAGTATTGAATACCAAGCTAGGATTTATAGAAGGAAAAGCGGAAATTTTAAGGCCCACACTTTTGATGAAATAGTCTAGGGCTGTTGAGTTTTATAACAGTTTAACATACAAGCAGCATTCTACGTATTTTCAGGTAAACACGTAGGTACGTGCTTACAAAGCGATCTGGATTGAATCAGAAACTGAAGAGGTTAGTAGGTAACGTGCGTCTACTTGGCTTCCATATGAAGCTTATTTTTAAAACAGCGTAAGAAGTATAAATAAAATCTGAGACTGAATACTCAGCAAATGAAGAGTTTGGTAGAAATTTCTGGGCTTTTTTTGGTGTAAAAAAATAGCATTAGGGAAGAATGATTGGTAGTACTCTTGTAAACATGAAGCTGTATTTTTGAAGAAGCTGTTTGCAACTATGTTGTCTCATCTGGGAGGTGATTTCAAAAGGATCCTTTTCGAAACAAAGCTGAATTTATTTTTGCTGAATTTTGATAGTACGTAATTCATTCATGTTGCTCAATGGGAATGTTAGATAGCTAAGTAGCTTGTGAGTCATCTCCTCGTTTTCATGAGAGGCATTTTTCCTTTAGTTCGTCACCACACGTAGGTTTTTCCACAGGCATTTGCTTGGAGGAACCCCAGAAAAGAAGCAGAAAGGGGGTGGCATCATTTAAGGTACTAGTAGCTGCTAGGTTAGGTGGAAAGGCTCTTTCAAGTCAAGTCATGGCAGTGAGGAGGTCTGAGATGTATGTACACAATAATTACAAATGTTTTGGTATGCTGGTAAGTGGGTATGAAACAATAAATAAAACTTGCAGGTATTAACTATATTTCATTCCATCTTCGTTTCTGTTTTGTCTTTGCTGTCAGTTTTACTACCTAGCACCGTGTAGAGAAGAGGCACACAGTGCTGTAGACCTGCCACGAGCATCTCCAGACTTCAAAAAATGAGAAATGATATTTCAGTCTGTCCCACCGGGGCTGTCTCTAAACTCTCTGCTTGATCCAGGCAGCTGTAAGTGATTTAAGTAATCCCAGGGTGCTATTTCAACCATACCTCTCTCCTTTTACCTTTTTTGACGACTGAATTTCCATAGCTCCCTTTAAAAATGACATTACCACATTCACTCATTTAGCGACTTCATTGTATTCTCCTGTCTTTTTTTTACTCTTTATGACTGTACAGTTCTTACCTGTAGTGCAGTAACACTTGTGAGGCCACTGTTGTAAAAAAGGTTTCAAATACCCTTGCTTGGAAAAGACAGAACTTGTTTAGGAATCATGAAATTTATTATTTGCATCCGTTTGGCTTGCAAAGTCTTTAGTGGAAGAGATCCCTTGGAAATCATGCAGCACCAGGCAGAGTCAGGTTGTAATTTCAGCTGAAGTGTGTGGGAACTGCCATAATACATTTATAAAGTAAATCAAGGGGCTCGTGCCTTGTCTTTATTACATGCATGTAACTATTATGACTTCAGCTTTTACTTTCTTTATAATTTCTACATTAAAGATATACTTCTCAAAATGTCTTAAAAATTTTAAAAGACACACACAGCAGGAACTGAGAAGAATGTGATACTAGTGATTCAGTAATACATTTAGGGATATATTAAACTATCAAGGTTTTCATTATTCTGCAGTGAGAACATTCTTAATTTTTTTGTCTTTTGTGTTTTTCCAAGGAAGGCACCCAAAGACCAAGACACAGAGAGGTTATTTCTGAGTAGCGCGTGGGAAGGGGGCAGAACTGACCTTGCTAATATTGTGAGGTGATCCATGGTCCAGCTGGACATCACGGATCCACGATTAATGGAGTTTTGCACCGCTGGTAGCCTTGACTTCTAACTCGCTCAGGCATGGGTAGATGTGAGTTTGATTTTCCTGCAAAATATCACACGGGGAACCTGTCTGACACGGATCCCCTGCAGGGTCACGAGTGAGTCACTTAACAGCTCTGCTCTGCCTTTCTCAGAAGACAACGTCGCCTCTTTGCCAGACGAACACACGTGAGCAGGCCCACGCGGACGTGTGTATTTAATTATGATTTTTGTTGCTGGGTTCAGAGGATGTAAGGATATAACCTTGCCTGGTTTACATAATTTGGAAGGTGTGAATCCCCACCCTGAGCGCTTCTTAACAAATTCCTACCCAGCTTGCTTTTGCAGTAAAGGTTAATTGAAGGAACTTGTGTTATCCTGATATTAACATACGAAGAATGTTAGTCTGAGCAGTAGAGTGCCAGATAAAGTTTGAACAGCACTTACAAGGTAGGTGTAGCGTGTTATTTTAGACCTAAAAAGAATCCTTTACTGGCCCAAAGAGAATACATACACTGACCTTTTTAAATCAATGGTGAAAAAAAAAAAAAAAATCTAAAAGCAAGTTATCATATTTTGGCAATCTCATATTCTTTAGTACATCAGACTAAATGCGCTGTGAATACTTTTAAAGAATAAAATAGGAATAATAGTACTCCTCTTTGAATAGTTTCAGAAGCATTTCTTAGCTGTAATTAAATCACTAATAAAACTAAAATTCATTGAATTGCCCTCAAAGATAATCCTAGGAGTTTTGTACACTGTGATAATATCACAGTATTATTAAACATTGTCTTTCCTCAGGGGTGTATTGTTAGCTAATTTGGAGTTTTGATCATTCCTCAAAAGAGAAGAGAATAAAAACAACTCGGGAGACCTGCCCGTTGGAAACCATTTGAGCTTAGCTGCTTTCAAGCACAGAGTATTTTTTGGAAAGTTTGATGTTGCTAGGGAAATCATTTAGAATATTTTGTGCATACAGTTTTTGCTCTTAAGAGTTGCTAAGGGATCCATCTATTTCTTCTGAGTGAGCTGAGTTAGTGGCAGCTGCATAGGCCACGTATGCCACCTAGCAGGTTGATGGATCTCTCACGAACGTTGATGCTGGCATAGCGGGATGTTTGGTTTTCTTCTGCAGCCTGTATCAATCCTGTTGATACACTGTTTGGTTTTGATTGCTCTTGTATGAGGCATGAAGTGTCTGAGAGAGAGATGGCTTGAAAAGTTACGAAAAAAAAATGTTGTGTATCACTTTTTTTCTCATTTCTTTGGTAGAGTTCAGAGCTGACACTGCTGGACTCAAAATACTCCATCTCTCCATGTGTGCCTTGTAGGAAGGAGCACTGTGAATTTTCTCTGCTTTGACCTTCTGGTGCCCCCCTGTCTCGTTCAGGCCAAGGGGACACTCTGCCTTGTGACAAAGCTGCCAGTAGTGCCCACTGAGGCAGGTGCTTTGGTCACGTGCCCTTCCAGAATTTGCCTCTCAAAATCTGCCACTTAGGAATTTCTATTTCTGCTGCTTAGGAACTGATATTTCAGACACCGCCGAAACCAGCACTCCAAAAGTGTCGATGTGTAGCTGTCGTCTCACAGTCTCTTGAAATGGCCAAATTTTATCCTGTGAATCCATTTAAAGAAAACAATGGCAAAAAATCCCAAATCAGTGGAGCACTGTTTATTTCAGTGTAATAGATGAATAGCACTATGGATAATTTTAGCACTTCTGTATTTAGGGAAACAACTCCTTGTAGTATGTTGGTAACAGCAGAACTCCATCAGCGTGAAGTGCCAGATGGTGTTCTATAAATGCCCATCTTGGAGGAAGCATCCTTAGACTTTCCCTGCTATGTGAGTACCAGAGAAATCAGAATAACTCGTATCAAATAGGGCACTTGTATAATCATTTCCGAGTCTGCACCGTACAGATTACAGCAGCACAGAATGGTTGAGGTTGGGGGAGACCTCTGGAGAGCCCCTGGTCCAACCCCCTTGCTCAAGCAGGGTCACCTACAGCACATTGCCCAGGGCCACGTGAAGTCAGATTTTGAGCCTCTCAGAGGAGGGAGATTTCACAGCTTCTCAGGATAACCTGTAAGACTAGACCGAATTTCCTTTTAGTAATTAATTTAAATAGGGAAGTCATGGCTTATCTTAGTGCTCTGTCTGGAAGTCTTTCCCAAAATGAAAACCTCCAAGAGCTCCTGTGTGCAAGTGGATTTTATGTGTACCTTTTGATACGGTCACTGTACAAGACCATAACAGTGTGGCCAGTCATAAGATTTTATAGCTCAAAGTTTTATTTTGTGCTATCACTGTTTTGAGAAAACAAATGCCTAAGCACAAGACAACTGAAAATGACTTTATTTTCAAGATTACACATGTAGGATGGATGAGCGCAGACAAAACTGAAAAACATACATCCGTCTCGTTCCCATAATTTTCTGCAAATTTGGCAGGCAGTGTCAATTATGGCTTTAACTTACAGAAAACTGTGGGTAGTTTCTTTTTAAAAGAAGTTTACTGCTGCATTAATGCCCTTCTTTTGCCTCGATTGTACAAGCAGTTGTTTTAAGAAATGAATCAGTATACACTAAATGTGGCTAAATTGACCCCTGGCTATTAGTGCAGAACAGGACTATTTATTCCTTAGATATTCTTGCCAAGTTTTTCATACGATTAACAGTGTAGAAGGTTACTTTGCTCATTTGTTACTCAAGGTGACTTGACCCTTTCCATCCATGAAGGACAGGCCAGTGCTGCTGAACACCCCTACTGTGGTAACTGCAATATTTCACAGTTACATATTTGTCTTATATTTACTTTTGCACTGTTTTTTTAAATTTATTTTTTGTAGCAACCTGCTTAGATACTATAATTAAGGCAAAAAAAAAGTATGTTTTTCGGATTTGTTTTTAATAATTTTGTCGTGCATTTGGAATGTTTTGTGTAACAAAAGGGCATCAGCATGGAGCAGTTGAGGTCCTGACCATAAAACACCAAGCGAATGTTTTTGTTTGTTCTCCTGGTAATTTTCTAGGCAGAATGGGGCAGGGGGCCGGTACAGGCTGGGTCCTGGTATTTGCCCCCCGGTTTGTCTCGAGGCTCCGTCGGAGGCTCCGCTGCATTGCTGCACATCCAGGCAAGATGAATCAGCCCGGCCCGTGACAGCAGGTGGTTCAGATACATCAGTGTAAATGATTGTCCTATCTAAGCTGACTGCGTCTTTGTGCCACACATAAACAGAGATGGCAGCAATTTATTGGCTCAGAATTGCAGGAAAAACTCCCTGTTTACTCATTTGACAGCAGTGTTGATACTCTTTTGTCTGTGATCTCATTTACTTTGGGTAAAGCCACACTTCACAGCTGCTGTTATTTATGGCAAAACTTAGTAGTAGTTTGCAGAGATTTGCTTTTTCCCTTCTCTCGAGGGAGTTGGAGTGTGGTTTTTTTTTTTTTTTTTCTTTCTCTTTTTTTTTGCTGTCACAGAATGAAAGATCCTGTCACCGCTCCCAGGTGGCTGCATCTGCTAAAGCTTTCTTGATAATACACATTCTATAAAATTCCAGGTCTCATATTTTGTTTAAACAGCTCCCTGCATGTAAGGAGTGTAGTTTGTGCCTCACCCCATCCCTGGCCCAGAGCATTTCCACCTCTCACCGTGGGACCCCTTCATCTTGCCATGTCTAGGACCTTTTTGTCTTTTTGTAAAATGCATCTGTGTGGGAAAAATAGTATGACAAGGAAAAGAAAATCCAGTGGAAGGTCGTGCAAAATGTGTTAAAAGGATGTCTAAAAACTTCAGAAAATCCAGACCTACCCAAGATGAAAGGAAAATTAAGCCAAACCAAGCTCCAAGAAATAGGAGTTTCTCGGTTGCCTAAGGGTCATGAAGTGATAGAAGTGATATGATGACTTTCCTTGGAAGGGATGGAAAAAAATAATTAGGACAAAAAGTGCAAGAGATATAGCAATACGACTGGCGTGGGAAATGAGCTCGTACAGTCCATACAGTAGTACATGCACCACAGGTCTTACTGCGGGCAGGGCTCTTGAAACCTCAAACTGTTTCAGTGATGGTAATTCAGAGTATCTGCAGATGTTTTTCAGTAAGTCCCCATTTTGCTTTTACTAAGGTGGTATTCATTAGAAAGGTTAAGTTTGCTCCTTCCTATGTTGTTTTTTTGTTTATTTTGTTTTGTTGTTTTATTCGCTCCATACATGTGTAACCGGTACCTTTTGCCCCTTTTAGGACAGCAATGTCAGCATTGTTAGACTGTCCCTCTAACCAGCTGGTTGAAGGTGTGTGTGTCAGCAGCTAATACTTTTAGGGGTAGAGAGAATCTATACAAAGCAGGATGTAAAAGAGCACTCGCAATGGTTCAGTCCTGCTTTCCTGTTTTGTTTTAAAGTGAGGTTTGATCAATTGTGAACACTTCTGAATGTCTCAGCCTAAGGATTTGAGACTAAAATGCTATCACCTGTTTAATTCCAGGAAGTCTGCAAGATTGTCCGCACAATTCCTTTTTGAAACATGGAGAACTAAAATGGTGCTTCAGGATTAGGACCTTTGTGAAGAAAATAGTCTCTCATGGGATGTGTGTGTTTTGAAAGGGAAATCACTGCATGAAAGGGAGCAGTCTGTTCTGAAAATACTCTCAAGGGCTTCGTTCCCACTGGTACTCAGGCTGCGCAGGGTTTCTGCAGTGAATCCCCATCTCCCTGGTGCAGCATTGAGTCAGGAGGAGACACAGATCACACCTTTTAGTCATTAAGTTGTTAATACTAATAGAATCAAGCTGTTACTAATAGCAGGTAACTGTTCATAGAGTATATTTACTTATTCCCTCGCCCACTTCTATGCTCATTCGCAGTAACCTAGCTGGAGCATCATACTGATGCAGCAGAGCCTTGTGGGCAGTTCTTCAGAAAGTCCCTCAAAGGTCCTTTATTTCATGAGTTTCTTGTGTATCATCTTGCAGTCTTTGCTCGCCTATAGCAGCCACTGGCCCCTTGGATGTGGTCTAAGTTACACAACGTGTTGCTGATGCTACTGAGCACTGGTGGCCTTGGGCAGATTTGGCAGAGATTTGGTGTTCTGAGTTCATCAGCTCCTGGAAGTTTTGGGGGACTTTCACATGCTGCCTCTCAGCACACACGTTCTGCCTCCTCAGCCTGCTCTTTTCTGGTAACTAGTTGGTCATCTGCATCCAGAGGCACCTGCAAAATCCATGAACAAATGCACACAGTTCTTCATTGACCTACCCCTTATGACGACTCCTACCTTAGTGCAGGAACACCCTTTACTAACTGTTTGAAACCCTACGGCACTAAATAAGAAGAAATAGAAAAAAGAAAAACAAGGCAAACCCCAGTGCCCACTCTCTCTGCAGCCCAAACCTGAAGCACTTCCTGGATTCCTGATTTTTGCCTGACCAAACTCCACGGATATTCCTGGACTGGTAGCTTTTGTTGATGCCAACTTCAATGACTTTCAAGAAACTGTCTCATGGTTTTCAGATGTCCCCATGTTAGGAAAATAAATGAAGGACATAAAGGTTTTTGAGCAGGTGAATTAAGGGAAGTGTGGACTGATCATTAATTATATCAAGGATTACTTTTGACCTACACAGAGAAGATGTCATACACCCTTCTGTGAGTCTCTGAATTCTTTTGTGAATTCATATTGTGAAAATACTTGTGTCCTATGAATGCTTCTTTTCAACTGAAATGAGATGAGAAACTGTGAACAAGGGGGAGCTGCGTGGGGATGGGAGTGGGTGGGAAGCCTTACCGAACACTGATGCTGGAAGGCCATAAATTTCCCTTTCATAGCGGGCACAGTTTAGTGACAAGGATCATTAATATCATTATTTCTGTTGTCCTTAATGTCTTTTACTTTTTTTCAAGTCAACAAAAGCTCATTTAGATATCCTCATTATAGTTGATGCAATTTCTGACCAAGGGATCACATCTGTATGTTACTTGAGGAAAACAGCATGTAAAATGTAACAGCAGTTTTCAGTGATTTAAAACCTCTAGATTTCTGTGATTTTTAATCATTAAAGAATATGCAAAAACATATTTTATACACAATCTTTTATCTTACATTTATTTTTATATTTCTCCGTAGCAATTTATTGCAATAGATATATCACCATTACTATAGACATTTATAGTGCCATTAAAATTCAATGCCACCATAAATTCATGCTCCTTAAAGTGTTGACACTTGTAACAGCTTCCACAAGGACGTATTTTACACTGAAAGTGAAACTTGGAGTAGAAACTTTGGTTAAATTTAAGATACAGGCATGGAAATAAATGTCTTTTATCTCCTTTCAATAATTTCAACGACGTGGGTGAGGCAACCTGCATTATGCCCCTCTTTTGGGTTGGGTTGGTCAGACCTCTCTAAGCAGGTTCCATATGCACAACTTAAAGTTATAAAGCGGTTACTTATTGGCTAGCAAAAGATAGTATTTGATGGGCTGTTAGGGTAAGAATTAGCACCCCGATTCCTTCTAAGGAAGAGTCTTTGCTGTCCCAAGAGGGTGACAGTGAGGCGAGGCAGACTGGCCTTCACACCTTGCTCTGTGTTGATAAATCTTGTCTTCCAAAAGGTCCGTCAAAGCTGAGGATGAGGACACTTTACCCTGATAACCCAACTATTCCTGGCTAATCCTAAGTCTGCGTGGTTGTTTTTTTGCTTTTTTGTTTTCATTTAGAGTTTTATATTTTTCTACGTTGGTGCTTTTCCCCTTGAGCCTTGTCTCAACGACTCATCTGTAATTTTTTTGTAATGGACCTTCTCACAGCTCCCCCCAGCAGTGTGAGTGAAGGTAAGGGGGCTGGTCATGGTCTCGGGATGCCCAGTCCCTGAACCGCTGCTGGTGGGGCACCTTAGGCAGAATTCAGGGAGAGGGCTGCACTGAATGCTTATTTTTCCCTCTTAAAACTTGTCTTCATGTTGCAATCATGGAGCAAGACTAGACAGCTTAAGTAAAGTAAAAAATGGACAGTTCTGTTTCCTTCTGACTATTTAAAGATCATCTGGTCCTTAGGTTTTGTCACATTTTGATGGAAATGTAGCTGCCAGTTGTTTCACAACAGGAAAGCTAGGTGGATTTGGTCTTAAGTAATAGCTTTATAAAATATAAAATGCATAGGTCCTAAGTTGGGAGCCTACTGTTTGTGTCTCTTGTACCGCTTTATCGCAGGCAGGAAGCACTAGCCAAATTTCCCTCTTTATTCATCTCCAACCAGAATGAGAACAGGGCCCAATCCCCAGGGCAGTGTATTATATTCCTACCAAAGCCAGAGAGCTACCAGGGATGTTATGCGCCTTCATGAAGGTGTCCCTCACCCAGGAGGCTCTAGCTTCAAGAAATGCTTCCTCACGCCGTTCACCATCATTTCTGAGGGCAGAAAAACACCAGTTTAGCTCTGCATGTGTCCTGCATAAAGCAAGAGAAAATCACCAGCTCACCGGGACAGCAGAATTGGGCAGAAAATATTTAGTCGCTCTCTCATGTTACTTGTCTAACTCAATGGGCTGTTGAGTAACTATAAGCCTGGAACTGAATGTGCTGTGCAAGTTAGTAGCAAGTTGACTTTTTTGTTGCTAATTTTTAATATAATTTCAAAAATCAGAACACATTGAGGGAGTCTGTGTTAACAGTCAAAAATATCATTAACCTTTGTAATTTGTGCCAGTAGTGCCATGGAGGCAGCTCAATGGACCTGGCAAAGAGGAGCGGTGTGGGGCCAACCACAGAGAGGAGCCCCAAGAGCAGAAAGCCCCTTCAGAGAAGAAGGGTTGGAATAACCTCAAACCCACCCCCAGGGCTGTGTGCCAAGGGAAATGACTGTAGTTCTAGGTGATGTGCAGAGCTTTATGGACATCTGCCACTACAGGCTGCTATATCAGTTCATGCATGAAGTGGATCCTTGTTCTGTTTTTCAGGATGCATTTTTATTTATTTATTCCCTTATTTTGGCTAAGAGGAACTCGCAGCTCGTTTTTCCGCGCTGCAGCGCCCGGTGGCAGGCTCTCCCCGGCAGGGCCTCTGAGCTCATGTTTACAGCAATAGAACTAACAATCCTGTAGGGATTACAGATGTCGATCAGGAGGGTTATCAAGGAATTGCTGGCTCCCGTGAGCATGCAAGGTTCCTGATGGGAAATTCCTGAGAGATTATTTGCACTTCATTCCTACTGAAATGGCAGAGGTAACCAAATGCAAAATATATTTATATATGCATTACATAGGCAACAAATACAATTATTTAATATGTAAGGATTACATATTACATAGGTGTGTGTGTGTCAGTAGTTTATATTTGCATGTTTCAAGAGCTCCTGCCAGTAATGTCAAACAAAGGCTGAGTGAATGACTAGATTTTCCACGTAGCTTCAAGCAATCAGCCTGCATTAACACTGACCTTTCACTATAATTGCCAAGAGTAGTCTTTCTCTATCCCCTTGTACAAATTTGATAGTCAATGAGGGGAAGGTGGGAGAGTCATGAAACTGAAACAAAGTGAAAGGTTGAAAAAGTAAAATGCTCTCTAATACAGCTATAAGCAGATTTTAACATCTTTATTTCATAATGTAGATAATGAGAGGAGCTGGTGGCACATAATGTTAGGCTGTTCTGAAAAGAGAGATTGAGGTGCAGCAATAAAATACAATGCTATAAAACTGCTGCACTAAAAAAAATCAGTTTGGGTTTTCTAGTGTTGAATTTGTCATCAAATGGGAGTTTTTTGGTTTCTTTCTTAATATGCACGGAGCTATACACCAGAAGCTTTGCAAGCTAACGAGAAAGGAGGATCAGCTGAGTGCTCCTGGCAATGTCAAAAGTAAAGCTGGATTCCAGGAGAGAGGATTTTTCTCTCAAAATTAGTTAGTAATATACCTGTGTCACTGCATAGTTCACAGGGGTGCTGCTCTGCTCAAAGCTCTCTTTAAAGTAAAAATTAAGAGACCTAGAGGGCTCTAGAGGTCATTAATGGTGCCACAGGACTTTCCGTAGAAAGTGGCTTGTTAGCACTACGCTTCTGACTAACTCGTGTAATTACTTGCAGCCAACTTAAATTATCCTTCAGTTTCAACTGGAGAGGGAGATTCTGGGAGCAAAATCTGATGAGGTTAACCAGGAGGAGGTTACAGGCTCACGAGTGATAAGCATCGACATCAGGAACAAAACTTTGCTAATGGAGGGTTCTTCACTCTGCCAGGCAGGGGTTTCACAAAAACTGCCGATAAGGGGAAGCTGAAACAGGAGAAAATCATTTCAAAAGAAAAGTTGCAATTTTTGCACAATAAAAGGGAGTAGTCATTAGTGAGAACCTTCCAAAAAGATTGTGGAAAATTCTTTGTTTATGGGAATGTTAAAACCAAGCGTGGGTTATCTTTTCAAACTGGTCTGGATAGGTTTTTCAAGAATAATCCTAATAGGAATTGATTTTAGGCACTGTTTGTTACACAGAAGATGAAGCTTTTGCAATAGTACTTTTATTGCTTTCTGTTGTATTAAGGTGAGCATTTCCCTGCACTCCTGCTTCTTAACTCAGGCTGTTGCTGTTGGGCCAATGGCCAAGGGCTTTTCAGCACAGGCAGCATGGGGGCCTGCAGGCAGCCAGTGAAATGACCTTTTTTCTTCTGGCAGTAGATGAGAGATACTGTAGATCTGTCATTGGCCTCTCTTGCTTTCTGCTGTGATGTGCATCTTGTTTAGAAACATTTTCTCGCCATATCTTAGTCATTTGAAATCATATGCCTTTAAATCAGTTTGAACATAATTCATAATATTAGAATGAACAAACATACTACTTTAAATCCATATTGCCTATGGAATGCCTAATCAGTATTTATGTTATGTAGGCTTTATTCCACTTGTGAAGAGAAGCTTTCATAATTTATTAGCATCTTCACCTTGCTTGAGTTATAAACCATTCGCTTCTTTTGGAAGAGAAAAGTCCATATCCCATGGATGTTCATCAGGCCTCTTCTGTGCAAACTGTTTAGTTGGAATAGATATGAATGATAGAGAGATACTCGTCAGTAATTATTATTGCATAAAGACATCTGCCATTTCCATGGCAAAAAAAAGAGCCTTGTGCTTTTGGGTCTAGAAGCTTTGGAAACGTATCGAAATTGGTGAATCCCCAGATGTGGCTTTGTTAAAGGGCAGAGAAGCAAGTATTGTGTGAAAGAGGTGTTTTGGGTTGTATTTCACTTTTCTCTCATGGCCACTCATCATCCCTGATGTCCCACATCAAGCACTGTGGCGGGAACCCCCAAGTCAAAAAATACTGAGATAGATTTGCCTAGATCTTTTCCTTCCGGTGAGCTCCTTAAAGAAGAGCCGAAGGCTTTCAGACTTGAGGAGGGAAGTTGTACTGTAATGTTCAACGTTAAACAGGAAAAAGCCAAGAGACTGGGTAAAACAAAATTGAAACGAAAGGGTTCAAACAAAAGCAATTCCTCTTTGCGCACTGTCCTTGCCTCCAGTCAAATCTAACTTTATACCAGCAACCTGCACGGTGCCTCCTGGTTCAGGGGCTCTTTCTCACATCGTCCTGAGGTTTGGTGCTCTGCTTATTAGGTTGTCTCAGCCTCTCCTTGAACCATCTGCCCCCTGCTACGATCCTTTCTTCTTCTTGCCAAGCCCCATGGCGTGCAAGCTGCTCTGCCCGGCACCTTGGTTGGCTCCTGTGGGCAGGTGCCTTCTCCCTGCTCTGCTGCATTTTCCACCTGACCCAGCCAGGGCCGATACACAAGCTATAAACGCATATGGAATGCAGATGTTCCCTGCCCGTGGCAGGCACAGACGTGGGAATCCTAATGAGATGGAAATTCCCCTTCCTCCCAACCACACGGGAGAGGCGTCCGGAGCCCCCGGCTCTCCGAGGTTGCTCTGCAGTCACCTGGCTGGCCCTGCAGCAGTGGATGTTCCCCACCATCCCGCCACCCCACGTCTCTCATCCCGAGGCTGGGATGAACTGGGTCTCATGCACCGTGGCCGTATGGTTCATTCCTAGTGGCCTTGGGGCGGCCTGGCGGGGCTGCTGCTGTCGCACCCCCGAGATGGGTTTTGCCAAGATTGCTTCCTGCCAGGGAGAGTCCGGAGGAGGTTTTGTCTTCCCACATTCCTGCAGCTGCCTGATGCTGCTGCTGCTGCTTGGAGCAACCGATTTAGCTCAAAAGCTCCCGCTGGAAAACGCAATGGTGCTCCAGGAGCAGCTCCTGGAGCTCACACCGAATGCCGATGAGGCTTCCTGCTGCTCACATTCGTAGGCATGTTTCATGTTTTTTAAAAAGTCTTCCAAAGTTGGATTTAAGGATTAGTTGAAAGGGCAGGGGGAAGGGTTGGAAATCATATTTATGTAAACAAATGAAAATTGCTTTCTACATGCTAATTGCAATTAGACATTTCTCTTTTCACATTTCATTAATACCAAACTGTTTATTATATCCTAGCTAATAAAAAATAAATCATAATTGTTTCTAGCTATGCTGCATAATGAACAAAAGGATGAAAGTATGATTGCTGTCAGCACTTGTGTTAGAGATTATATTTTGCCCAATAAACAGATGATTTCTACAATTTGCAGTCTAGAGGAAATCTCTGTTATGTGCTGTTGCTGAGCATCCCAATTTAATAGCGCAGAGATTTTATGCTTTGCTATACATTTAGTACACAATTAGTGGAAAATTCTGAACTGCAAAATCATTCAGGCTCAGTGGTTTGTGGAAGTTTCCATAATTGTAAGTGAAAAAAAATAATGCTGAAAATAATGAAACATGATTCATAATTTTCAAGAATAAAGCTACAGATGTACCAAAATGCTTCTACAGAAGCTACACATCTACTGATAAATTTTACCCCCAAATCATTCATTAAATCATCCTGTTTTTTAAGAATAACTAAATTATTAGAGTTCATTTCAAGTATAGGTGTTATAGCAGATATAATAAAGTTTGTGGTCATGTGTGTGTTGTGCAATTGTGTGAAAGAGCTCTAATAATAATGGCGAAGTGTTTTATAGTAGCCCTGTTCATGGTATACCATACTTCATGTAAGTCTTTGCAATGAAAAGTTTCAATTAATTTTGGGATATATTTTCATTGTAATAGGACAAGATGTGTGAACTGTACTTAATTCAAAAGTAAGCTTGGAGGATTTGCGTACAAAGTAGAACGTACCCATTCATGTGTAGTGTCTGATATGCAGCAGTCTCAATGTTATGTTATACTTTTTCAGGAGGTAACTTGATCACAAGGTCCTCTTTGGAGAAACCTCCTATCCTATTCCTTTTTGGATATTTGTGTGAAAAAAACTTGCTGTTTGGAAAGTGCAGTGGTGGTTTGACCACAGTGAATGCGATGCCTGTCTGCCAGTGTAGCCTCTCATGTGGAAAAAGAGGAACATTTTTTTCGGGAGCAGCAAAGCCTCGAGTTTGCCTTAGGGTAAAAATCACTTCTTTTCACAGGATTAAGAGTGATAAAAACTGACTAGACAAACCAGAGAAGCAAAACAAAGCATAATAATCAGAAATCCTGACAGGCCGGCAGTGTGAACCGTGGCTTTGCCTCTCCTTCGTGCTATTAGTGCTCTGCATTTGTCTTGGTTGTGCGACAGCTCCTGCTTCTCCATCCCCCGATTTTGGTTATAACCTCCACTTGCTGTTACTTTGGGGTCCTTCATCAGCCCATAGTCTCCCCATCAGCACAAGGGAGAAGATGCTTGTGAGCAGGTGATAGAGACCGTGCTTGCAGGACTGAGCCCTTTGGTCCTTTGGACGTAATTAAGACAGCTAGATGTTTTATATGTAGTTTAAAATTAGCAGTAGATCACATGAGAATAGACCCTGCTGGCTTGGGGAGTGTGTTGGCAACCACAAGAAGGCAAAAAAAAACATAAGCTTTCACTGCAGTGGGCAGAAAATTATTTGTTCTGGTTTTATTTTGAAGTTTTACAGGGTAAGTGTGAAAGAAGTTTCAGGTAAGAATAATTTGGAGCTAAAAATGAAGTGATCTAGACACTTGGGTGGTCAGCACGCACTGAATTTTTTGGAGAGTGGTGGGTTTGCTGGCAGTTTAGGAAAAGGACTATTCAAGCTATTTGGAAACATGAGTATGTGATAGGGAAACTTTGTTGACAGTGATTCTGCCTTTTTTGTCATAAAAAAGATGTGGCTAACTAATCAATCCCTGGTTACTTTAAAAGTGCAATATGTGGTAGGCAATACGCAAGGCAGTTTTTGTCTTTGATTTGTTTTTACATAATTCTGAATTATTAAAGCAATTATAATTTACCATTCGAAGGCCTGAAAGAAGTAATAAATATTTTAAATTGCAGGAAACACTTACAGGAATCCCCAGTGATTTTAAGAGTGGTATTAACATGAATAGGAGAAACTTGGTTTGCTGTGGGCTGATGAAAGTCTCCTCTGCGTTTTCACACTATCTCGAGTCTCTTGTCTACCAAGGCCACGCTCAGTGGCTGCCTGTTAGGAGCCTTGTGAAATGCCCGTCTTAAGGTGCTCAGGCCTTTCCTTCTCCTGCAGCTCAACCGCAAGGGTAAAATGCACCGATCTGCTGCAAAAACGGCCGTGCGTGCAAGCAAGGTAGCTCCTGTGACGCGCTTGTCGCGGGGATGAAGCTCTGCCCTGCCTGGGCTGGCCTGGGAGGTGCCTGCGGGGCCCCCAGGCCTTCCTGGAGGGCCACCGGGCCTTCCTGCGGGGGCACCAGGCCTTCCTGGGGGGCAACGGGCCTTCCTGCGGGGGCACCAGGCCTTCCTGGAGGGGCACCGGGCCTTCCTGCGGGGCCACCAGGCCTTCCTGGAGGGGCACCAGGCCTTCCTGCGGGGCCGCCGGGCCTTCCTGCGGGGCCGCTGGGCCTTCCCAGCAGGGCACCGGGCCTTCCTGGAGGGTCCAGGAGGGACCCTCCTGCACACCCCGATGCCAAGGCCCAGCCAAGGGCCTCAGACGCCCCTCGCGATGCCGTTGCGCTCGCCACGAGATGCCGGCCACACGAGCTGTGTCCTCCACCTAACCCCAGCACCGAGGCTAACAGCCCTTCCCGAGGCCAACGGATCTCCATAAAACATAGAAATGGTTTTGCCCCTTCATTTTAATTAACACTACGTCCACACTTCTATGATAATGGATAATTAAGTGACTTACCTTGACATTGGAGTGTTCTTGGAAGTAATTTACGGTGCAGTTTCATTTGGTTAAAGACATTTGTCTGTTTTATTTTGAAAGGGAGTTTTGTCATAAATATTTCTGGATATGATTTATGCATAAACTAATTATTATTCACAGAGTCGTGATTTTACAAATCACAAAATTCATTATGTGCATTTTTAAAATCTTTTTGTGATCATACATATAACCATCTCATCTGTTTCTTCAAAGAAACATTCCCTTTTTTTTGGAGCATCAGCTAATCTGTTATTCTATAAGCACATCAGATGCAGACAGACGTTCTCGTGGAATGCTATTTTTGAGATAGCGCAGCAAAAAGTTTTGCTCCAGCAGAGTTTTGTTTATTACACTTCAGAGAAAAATGTGAATCAAAAGTATACTCCAATAAAATCTGAAAGAAGGATTAAAAGGCAATTTCTGCATATATTTATTCACAGAAACAGCACAGCATATGCTTTTCAAGCAAAGTAAACTATTCCCTAATAGTATCCTTGGTTGAGCACAGCTAAGCTGTGGAATATATCCCCTTTACAAAAATAATGAATTTTTATGTAATGAACTTTCTGGCTCTAGTAAGGGGTCTGTCTTGCTCGTAAGTCTTCTTGCGTGTCTATGTATAAGGAAAAGGAGGATGTTTGCAGGCACATTATGTCCTTTTAGCTGTGATGTTCCATAGGAAAAATATTTCAGGAGCTCAGTGCCTCGGCGCAGTGGAGGAGCATGACCCTGATTCAAGGAAATGCTGACGTGTGTTTAATGTTTGGTTCAGTTTGTTCTACGGAAACACTGCACACTATTGCAGAACTTTTAGATTTTGATGAGTGCCCCTAGCTCAAATAAGTAATAACAGAATTGCATAATGTTGTCTTGTTTTTGATTTAATAAATATGGCTCTGTCAAAAATGTGCATTTCAAATATGTCATGGAGGGAGTGGTTAAAACTGAAGTTGTTTGTGGATGGTTTCTGGTAGCAGTGTCTACTCTGCCCGAGCTAACAGAGGGCCACAATTTCCTTGGAAGGGGTTGTCGATGAGGTTAGTTTTCAAACATACTTAAAAAAGAGAATTTTTAATGTCACATTTGTCAAAAAAAAAAAAAAAGTCATCTAAAACTTTTGTGATGCAGATTACCAACTGCATCATGAGAACAAATTGCATATGTGTTCATTTTAAAGTATAATAAACTGGCTTGTTCTAACACTGCTAATTTTCATGTATGGGAGAGGAGCAGGTGAGGAAGAGAAAAGGAGTGTTAATATTTTAGGGTGATATTAAAATATATGGTGATAGGGGAGACAGTGATCTGTAACGAACATGGCGTGTGGCATGGGTGCAGGAAAAGGAGTAGCAGTGACATCCACTTCCCTTAGATGGTCCAGGAATATCAGGTATCAGGTATTTATTGGAAATTCTGCAATGTTCACTTCAGTGATGCTGTTCTCTCTGCAGTAGAGTTTTTCTCTCTGAAATTCAGAGCTGGGGGCGTTGGGCTACGCTTTGCCAATGAGCGAGTCCTCTGCTAGATCCACGGGAGCAAAAAGATAATTTAAATTTTTACAAATCAATTGGATAATGTGTGTTAATATTTGAGATGGACCAATCATTCAGTGTGACAGCTGCATTTTTCTGTGTCTCTGTGATCAAATCTTGACATCTCTTTCTATGTATATGTAGCAGAACGTTTTGAATGGCAAGTGGAAATGTTTTATGCGTGAAGTAAGTGTCCCTTTTTGAAAATGTGTCACGGCTCGAAGAACCATTTTCGGCTTCCAGCTCTTTCATGGTTTTCATCATGATGTAAAGTCCCAGACCATTTTAATAGAGAGAAACTCTGCCTTTTTTTAAATAATATTTTCAGACAAAGTAACAAGAACAGATTAAGAAACAGGAAGTGTTTGTGGAATGGGAGGATTTAGCTTTCTCGGGAGGTCCAGAACCAGCTGATATTCCTGTTTTATAGCTTTTAGATTTCCATATTCGTTCTAGAACCTCACCAACATTATGGAAACGTAAATCAAATAGCGTTTTGTTCTCAGACGTGGCAAAAAAGGTCAGCGATGCCATGTTTCTGTGGGATGCCCTCCTGCGAAGCACCCAGTGAAGTGGGTTCTGGGCCTGGCCTAGGAGGTTCTCTGTAGAGCTCGTGTCGTCTTGAGTTTAGAAAGAGTCTTCTTCCCACCTTGGGAACACATCAAGTTGTGCTGAAAGTCACAAAAGAGCCCAAAAACTAATGTAAAAAATGGAGTCCTGTCTCTAGCAAAAGCCTAATAGCTGCATGCCTGCCAGGGAGTATTTGCGGCATGAGCCAGGGCATGGCTCTGTCTGTCTGCTCGGCCTGTGGCAAAAGTAGAAGAGTCGTCCTGATGAATTAACAGACCTGTTGCATTATTTAGAGTACAGTAATTGCGTCATTCTCGCAGGGATCTGAAGCAGAAAGCCCTTTCATTTGCACAACAAGAGCAGGATTTATGAAAATCTTCCCATTATCCTCCTAAATCCAGTAAATGCATTATTCCAAAGCAGGGCATACAGCTAGTTTCTGTCCTCAGGTAAGTTTTTCTCTGGTAGTAAAGCCCAGTACAGAAATTATTGGCCAACAGCGTGCCTCTTTCCCAGGTTTTTTTGTTCTTTCCAATTCCACCGCTTCCTGCAGTAGCCAGTTAAAATAAAGGTGATTTTAGGATCTTGGAGCTCTTGTAAGCCAAGCGCCACAGGACGGGTCACACTGGCGCTGTCCGGCCGAGGGCACCGCCGAGGCGGGAAGCTGGGCAGGCTGCCCCATGAGAAGAACCAAACTGTCAGCATTTTCAGCTCTGCAAAATCAGTATTCAGGCCTCTCCTTGCCACTGAGCCCTATGAGGAAGGCGGAGGCAGGAGGAGGAGGAGAAACTGTATTGCTGTTTGCACCGATTGGATTCCCCAAATGAAATCCTCAAATTATTCCCAGAATTGCAAATCCAATTTCTGCACAGCCTGTACTGTGCTGCCAGTCTTATTTACAAAGCCTTGGTAATTGGGTGAGTAATTTTTGCAGGGACTTTCTCTTGAAAGGTTCATAAACCTTCATGACCTCCTTTTAGCTCCTTCTACCCACCCCTATATGGCATCATATTTTAGGCATGAACCAGAAAAATAGCACTTATTTGCGCTTGCTCTACAGCCATTACGCTTGGACTGGAGGGAGGCATAGTAAAGGACAATTCTTGTGTCCTTTTTTTGTGTGATTTTTCTTCCTCACTTTCCCTTAACAAGGAGATAAGCTAGTTTTGAATGTTTGCCAACATTAATTTTGCTTGAAAATATTGAATCATACATAGACTCCAATGGGAGCAGAGATAGCCAGTACTAATCCATAGTCCATAAGAACATCCAGCCCATCGAGAACCACCATGCATTACATTGTTAGAGCTGTTTAATAAAGGAAAACTAAATGAGCACAAAATTTAAGTTTCTAAAAAAGTCTCCCTGTTCGCTTTTCTTTCTCTGAAGATTTTCCTTATGACAATGTCTCTCATTTGTCATCAGGCCTCGTCATCGATGTGGATCCAAATCTTTGATTATATTTTCATGGGGCAGTCCAGCTTGCCAAACCAAAGTAAAATGAAAGACTTTTTGGAAAGGGCAATCATCAAACTATTTAATTAGTAAGCATGCTAGGAAAAAGAAACAAGATTCAAGAAAAAAATGTAGTCAGGATGCTTTCTCTGCTGCAAAAATTTATTATATACTTTAGATGCAATATCCGCTGTTAAAAAAATGTGAAAGTTAAATATTTATACAATGTTAGCCATGTTACAATGTCACAGAAATATTTTATATTTGCTCCTAGTGCTACTGAAATTATCCCGGTGTTTCCTATGCAGTTTATGTTACCATTAAGGCAAGAGAAATTCATTCAAGATGCCAAAATAATGTCTAAAGCATAGCTTACCATAGCATAAATAATAAGGATCGATTTTATTGCCTCTCATCTTTCATGCTTGTTGTTTTGTGCACTAACGATAATAGGATGTGCACCCAGGCTTCCTGCAGCTCTTGCTTCCACGGGGCCAACGACGGCCCTTGCAGTTGTGCAGCTCCCCAAGCAACAGGAATGAGAAGGACCAATGTGCTGCGCTAGCAAAAAGTTTATCCAAGTCTTGGAGTCTTTGGGCAGATTCTTTCCTCTTTCTTTCTTTCTTCCCCTCCCTATTTTTTTTTTTTTTTTTTTTTTTTTTTTTTTGGTAGTAGAGCACGAAGTATGAAGGCTCCTAAGTAGGAAGGATTCATCAAAATCTCTAATTAAATACATGACAGCTGGTGAATTAGAGCGTTTTGTCTTAGCGCTACCATGGTATAATACTTCATAATCCTGAGAGTCCGAAGTATGAATTAATTATGCTTGTAAGTAGTCTGATACCCAACTAAAGGGGGAAAAATAATCAAAAGCATCCCTAAAATGCCTCTGAGAGAGGAGGCAGTGCTGCTAATAATGAAAATAGGGCCAAATTATTTCCAGATTACCAGACTTGACTTTGGAGAAGCTTTGATTTAGAAAATGCTTGTATTATAAGACGATTTGGTTAAAGAAACTGCTTGTTTTTGAAATTATTTTGAAAATGTTTTACTGAAAACACATGTTAAATCCTAATTGCAACTGCTAGCTGTAATCCTCAGTCTTGCAAAGACAAATAGGATCAAAATTCTGACTTGTAATCCTGTTGTCTTCAAGAAATGTAAGTTTAGACACAAGTTTGCACAGATCCTCCCGTGGCATAAGCTTGTTTAGCTTTTCTGTTGAATAGGCTTTAGCTTTTTCTGTTATTGGAGAGGAAGAAGAATATAACCAGAGGAAAAATTTTCATGCCACGGTGCTCAGGGAATTCAGAATATTGTCAAATTGTAATATTCCAGAATTGGGTCATTTGAGTTGGAGTCAGTAACTAAGAGTACATGTTCCTGTGGAAGTAAGTCTTGGTTACTCCATCAGTATGCAGATCTCAAGAAAACATTTCTGAGGGAAAATTTACAAGTTTTCATGGCTGATAGTACTCTTGTTCTTTATTCAGTTACATATTTAGCATGTGTGTATATATACATAAATATATACGTAAGTGGCTGTGGTTTGTATTGTCTGACACACAGTGTCCACTGGTGTTATTGGCAATTCAAGTATGTTGAAATGAGGAGGAAAGTAAGAATAAACTACTGTGGTAGATATCATCAACCCTTTCCTGTTGTTCGTGTATAATACGCAGCAAATGGTTGTGAGGTTTTTTGATGTGCCATTCGATTTTTTGAGATTCATTCACTTTGGCAGATGTGTTGAAGTCCACAAAGTTGTTATCCACACCTCCTGAGATCAAGTCGTCTTAAGCAAATAGAAATACCCCTTTATATGTGATGCGATCTTTGTTTTAGTCCATTTATTTAATTGGTGTTGTATCATTTTTTAAGAATTATTTTTTCCTTATGAAACTTTATTTTTCTTTTCCTGAGACTTTCTAAGTTAAAATTTTCTGGATAAAATATACTTTGCAAAATATAAAGACAGTATCATTACATATTTATTCCCATATGCTTTCAACAAAATCAGATTTTTAAGTGACAAATATGGCTTGCACGCGTTTCAGCATTTGCTTCCTGTAGTTTTTCCAACATGCTACACAGAAAATATTATTTTCTTTAGAATTTTTCTTTCTCCTTGGCATTGATTTCACTGATTATTTTTTGAGTAAGAAGCAATTCAATCATATTTTAAGCTTGTATATTTTTGGTATGTGGGATGTGCCCAAAATGAGAATGAATTCTTTATAGGTGACTGTTTTTTCCTTGTTCTGGTCTGTAGATTTGGAGATATTAGTATCAGCATTGAGACTGGATGAGATGATTAATTTAACACAAACTTGATATTAAATGCTTGGGAGCTCCTGTACCCCTGAGTCAAGAACATTTCTTTGAATGAAAGGTTGTAGCCACCTTTTGACTCGCTTTATGTAAATCCAAGGAAATTACCATTTATTTACTGCAGTTTGTTTATCTGTTACATCAGTCATGAACTAGCACTTGATTACTGTTGTCATTGAAGGAGCTGGAGTACAAAGAAAAAAGCAGAGCTGCAGAAACTCAAGTACTCAGAGCTCTACCTAGCTCTGATTAACACATGTAGTCTGTAGTGAACAAGATAGGTGGAAGTCAAGGAAACAAAGACAGTTCTAATTTTCCTGTTTAGGAAGATAGGAAGAAATTGCCAAATCTGAGACACACTGTTTGTAAGAGATTGGTGCCAGTGACAAAGGCACCCACTTAACGGTATGCTTGAATAAAGACCGCTGAGTATCTTTTAAACACCTTGTGCTATCCCTCTTGAATCCCTCTTCTGTTTTCTTTTCCCTTATCCATCTGCTTATTTTGATACAAGAAACTCTGGAAAAGACCACAGGTCTTGGATCGGCTTACACAAATAAGACTTTCATCAAATGAGACATTGTCAAGCTTTTGATGGACAGAAGAAATGTTCCTTGAGAGATTCTCCATTGCGATCTCCATCTATCAGCAGTCAGAAAACCATCAAATTTGTCTTTTTTTTTTCTGGGCCATGAAAAATCCGTTTTTCTAGATAGAACCAGTAGGGATGGTTGGGCTTTTTCCCTTTTATATTTTTACCTATAGTGTGCTTTCTGCAATAAGTCATAGTAGTGCAGAATCCTTCATGCTGGAAGGAGCCTCAGGAGCTCCCCTGTCTAACCCCCTGCTCCAAGCAGTGTCGACACTGAATTCAGAGCAGGTTGCTCCAGGCTTTGTACAGTCGGGTCTTGAAAACCTCCAAGCACGGAGGTTCTGTAGCCACCCTGAAAACCCTGATCCAGTGTTTAATCATCCTCCGAGTGATTTCTTTTTCCTCAGACCCAGCCAGACCTTTTGGAATTTATAACCGCTGCTATTTACCTTAGTATTTTTCCACACAGATCGTACTGATATAGTTCATTCCTCAAGTCTTTGCTCCTTACCTGGCCTCTACTTAAAACATTTGAACATATACATGAACCAACACACTGTGCCTGAAAATGTGGTTGTTAAGCATTATGGAATCCATAGTTAATCCATGGCGAGCCATTGTTTGTAGAAGAGAACGGGTTCACTACCATAAGCCGCCCGGTCAGATCAGGAAGACACGTTTCTGCCTTTAACTACCACCAAGTGAAACCTTTCCGTTCCTTTTGACAGTGAAAACTGTTTCTGAGTAGATAGTGTCACAACATTTCATTTGAAGTGAATACACCAAAATGGAAAATACGTAGATTAAAATTCCTAAAGACCTCATGTTATGAAAAAGAAGTATCAATGCTGCAAAGTTCACCCCATCTTCATTTAGGAGAAATCTTGATCTGATGGAACTTTTGCTGTGAGGTTTAGTTAACAGATGAAGTGCCAGTAGATGGCACTCAGGAATCTATAATGTCATTCCATATGGGGCTTTCTATGACCAATACAACTTCATGTTATGCAGTGCCACATGCAGTTCTTAACACACAACAGGACCAACACGATTTCGCACGTTCAGAAATTTTCATGTATTATGACAACAACTCACTGAAACTAGAGACCTGGCATGATCACCCGGTGGGATTTTTATATTCATAAAGAATTGGGAGGGTGGCAAGACCTGGTTCAAAAGTTCTGACCTGTTTACTGTAGAGAAGGCTGCAATATTATTTATGTATTAAGAACTTGTGCTGGTTAGTTGTCTTTTGTTCTGGGAGCTGATAACGCTATCCAGTGGCATAGATTATATCGTATAATCAGTTTTCGGTTTTGATTACATCCACCAGCAGGAGACGTAGAGTTGCCAACTGTAATTAAAATGTAAAAGAAAAGAAAAAAAAAACAAGAAAAAAACAAAAAAAAATTAGAGATAATTAATGCTGGGAAACATTTATTTTTCTGTGAACTTTAGTACTACTGCACTGAGGAAAGCTGAATATTTTTATCTTTAGAAGTTCACTTCCTTGAGTTGTTTGGATTTGGGGTTAAATCATCATTTTCATCTTACTGCAGATTTTTCTCAATGAATAATACAGATGACATTTGAATAATTTGCATTAGTAATTAGGGGATTTTTCAGCATTGCACGATATCACAGGAATAATTTATTCTAATCTTTAAAGGAGTCTGATGCTCCACGGACAGAGACACAATTTTTGCCCTGGCCTCTTGGCGGGTACCACTGAATCTTCGGTTGCCTATGCATGCTGTGGTCCAAGGAGATAACCCCAGTCTTGTACAAATAGCAGATTTATCTCCCTGACTCCTTCCACCTTGGGTTTATGTTTTATCATCTTTATATCGTCTTTAGAAACTGATCTGTTGCCAAGAGATAGAATTGAAAAGGGTCACAGGATCTAGTCCTGTGGGCTCAGGTGAACACCATATTATTTATAAGGTTCCCGAACTCCACCCTTCACTGTTTCTGGAAGGCTGTTTCAGAGGCTTCCTCATCTGATGTCCAGAAATCTTCTCTTAATAAGCCTGAAGCTCATTACCACCTTTTTATATCATCCTCTTTTCATGCAAACTTTGTCCTTTGGCTTTTTTTCTGCGCTCTGTACCTTTGCAGGTAGCTGTCTCCTTGGCAGCTGTATCACCCCTGAGAGTTTGGGCACTGGAGCAGATACACTCAGCTCACTCAAGGAAGCTCTCCTTGCCCAAGTCATTCTGATATATATTTTTTTTTTCCAATGTCAGTTCATGTTTCTTTCTGAATTGCATTCAATATTCAAGAAATTTTACTTATGCCTTATACAATTCAATTAATATTTCTGTTTACTTAATTCAGTAACATACTGGGCGCATCTTAAGAAATAGTTGCTATGTGGCCACAGTCTGCTGTTGTACTCCCCATTGCATCAGCTATACCTCATCCAAGTCCTTTTTCAGGTGTTTTTTTGATTAGTCTCAGCCTTTAACAGAAACGTGTGTTGTTTCTGGTTGCAGGTGATTAACAGTCTCCTAGAAATTAGTTCTTTTTTTTTCTTGTGTTTTTGGTTAACCAGAAGTCATTGCTTGAGGGTGAAGTTATTTGTATGGGAAACTTTGTTTTCTGAAGGACGTAATGTGGTATTTTTGGTCAGCTATTCAGTTATTATTATAACAGGATTTGATGTAGCAGCGCTGTACTAGTAGTGCTCGCGTTCAAGGCTGTTCACAGCGAGGGGAGAAAGAAGTTGTCATCAGGGAGTGTTCCCAGCCCCTGTGATTAAAGTGGGTTCCAGTCTTCTCTCTGAGCAGTCCTCAGATTATTTCAGGAGTTGTTGGCCCTCTTGGGGATAGAACAGCCTGGAGGTGTCCAACTGGCTGGTGCAAGGCCTTCCTTCCTATTTGCATCAGGTTTTTGAACAAGGTCTAGCTATCCGCCGTTTTTTTGAGTGTTGGTACTACAGGTGTATTCAGGCTTGTTCGTTGGTGGGATATATACCCCATTGCTCCTTTCTACGTATTTTTTTCACTTGTTCCTGATCAATTCTGGATTACCATTTAAAAATAACACAGAACACTGAATAACAGCCTGTATTTGCAACCTTTTTACCTAGATGTTGTCCTTTCAGTGCTATGCTCTATAAATCTTGAGAAAATATCATCAGTGCAGATATATATCGCTAGCTGAGCTGCTGCCTACGCTTTTCTTTTATAGTCAGTTGATGCTTTTACTCAACGCCCCTTGAGCTGCTTGTGTAAAACAGGTCGGATGTAATGCTCTTTGAATGT
Source organism: Microcambeva ribeirae (assembly GCA_035222435.1). NCBI lineage: Eukaryota > Metazoa > Chordata > Actinopteri > Siluriformes > Trichomycteridae > Microcambeva > Microcambeva ribeirae. The sequence goes on from JAYECN011158307.1 coordinate 117,099, forward strand.
CCCTGTTGCTCTTGATGGAGTGTGAAGGGCCTGTGGACACTGCGGATGTCCAGAGTCAGCGCAAAGGAGCCTCGTCGTGCGTGGGGGACTCTGAGCTCTGTGCCATGTGGCACTGTACCTGCCTGCCGTTTAGTTGGGCAGTGGAGAACACATTCCTTAGGAATGGGCAATGAACAATTCTGAGACACTAAGAGGCTTGAACAAATAATTGAGCCTCATTGTTTCAATATATTGAGGAGTCTTTAAAATAAGCCAACACTCAAATGCTCTACTGAATTCTAGTCCTAGTCGGGAGTGTACATGCTCAGCTGAGACTTCACAACAGTAGTAGAATTGCTCCTTTTTGACAACTGTAGATACAGGAGAGCTGAGAAACCTCTGTAGACTAAAGCTATGCATTGCATCATTTCTTAAAGCCTGTATGACAGAGAAATTAATAGGATTTTTTTATTATGCAGATGACAATTTGCTTGAAACATTGTGAACCATCAGCTTGGCAAGATCTCCCCACACTTTTGTTAGCTAATCAAAGACAGATTGCAGTCAGGCACCATGTCTAAATTTATTAAGAAAATTAATAGACCATTTAAATTTTACTCAAATTAGGCTAAGATACAATAAGCATTTGCACCAGCAGCTACTCATTAGTTGTACCATTGACCTGGAGCCTGCATGTGTAATGAGGAATTGGCACCTAGATTATAATGGAGAGACAACAGTACTCCACATATGGATTTGGATTGTTAGAAAAAAAAAAGACAAAATATTACATATCTGTCATATTTTATTTTTCATGTTAATCCCTCTGTGTTTATTATGGACCCTGATGTCCAGACTTTGGGGTTTGTTTGTCCACTCTGTTATTTTCTCTTCCTTGGGTGTCCTGTTACTGCCCCTTGAGAGAGAATTTAATTTATTCCTTTATTTCCATAGTGTCTTTGGAAAGTGATTGGTTTGGTTCAGATTAGAGAAGCTAATTCTGGTTTTCTTTAAATGTATCAGTCTTTCTGAGCCAGATTCCCATGCAAATAGTCTTGCAAAATTTCAGTACATTGTGTATACTTTTTAGCACACTCAGAGCTTCAGGAGAGGATAGTCTGTAGCTCTCCTATGTTGGTATTTTTAAAACTGATAAGAAGAACCAAGACAATATTGGTTTTAGCAATGTGATTTTTTTAAAACTTTCAGAGAGTTTATGGCTGGATTTGGTTTTTGCTTGAGGTCAGCTTTCTCTTCTATCCCCAGTGCCTTAACAATCCCTACGAGGAGTAAATGTGTGCAGATATGATTAGCTCACCTGATCATAGTGTTCAGTGCTTTAAAGAAGAGTATGTAACTGATTTTCACATATTTTTAAGTATTTCTGCTGCCTTGGAGTTGCAAACTCGATCAATGTTTAGTTCCAGGTAGGACTGGCTTGCAAGGCAAATTAAGTCTGGATAGCGGAAAACAAAATAAACTGTATTTGAAAATCTGGTCTTTTGTGCCCTTCACAACTGTATGCAATGTGAAATGCTACTTTATAAACAATTTTAGAAAAGGAATTGATTATTTTGTTATACCATCACCTAAGAACAAGAATTAATAGCATTGTCCATACAGTTTGTGCTTTTCACTATGCATGGTCAAATAAGATGCATTTTTAAAAATTTTCCCCTGCCATTCTAGATTATATAACCAATTAGAAATAAGTCGTAAAGTGTTAAGAAAAAACATCCGTATATATTGGCCAAATGCATTTAATTTCCAATGCATTTTTGTGGTGGTCATTGGTCCCAGCTTCCCCTCCCTTCCCGTGGTGACTGTCTTGAGGTGCTGGCAGCAAGCAAGAGTATTTGGCTTGGGGAAAATCAGCAATTACTTGGAGTAACAGATTTTGGCCTCCAAGCATCAGGGGCTCATTGCTGCTAGTTGCTTAAAGGGCTTGGGGAGACTCTGCCTCCCACCTTGCTGTGTGTCCTGGAGATGTTCCGTGTCGGGACTGGGGCCTGGCTCTTGCTTTGGGAAGTGGAAGCCAAGCTGTGCTGTGTTGGGGCTATTTGGCTGCTCCACAGCCTATGCGAGAGGATGGGAAGAAGTTAGCATTGCATGTCCTTCATTTTTAGGTGAGTTTTAGGAATTTCTAATGCCAGGGATCATTCCAAAACTTGAAAGCTGCGTTATTAGTGCACAGATAAAAGCTTGACAGAGGGGGTGTGTGTGTGTATAATACTAAGATGTCTCTAAATACTAAACTAAATACTAAAGCAAAGGCAAAACTAAATTCAGGGCTGCAGCAGAAGCTCATGCGAAGCTCAGCAGAGATCTCTGATCTTACAGAGCAGCCGTTCCCCCACTACAAGGATGTTAATGATGTTTTACCACCTAGGAGGGGGATGAAAGGAAAGCATGGGAACACCTGAGCGTGTATAATTCAAATGTAATAAAATCACAATACGAGCTCTAAGTGGAAAAATTAGCATCGCTAATTATTGCTCGCTGATTACTGCTGTTAGCTTTTTTATTTTCTTTCCCAATACTTTTTTAAATGCAAGCCGCTGGTAAATTCAAGTGTCAGGATAAATCCCTGACACCGCGTGGACTCAAATCCCAGCCTGGTGATAACTGCAGCTCTTCTTCTGCCTGGCCACTCTGTGTTGCACAGCTGGGTTTGGGACTGCTTGGAGCAGAGCCTGGCCAGCGGATGGGCATCCCGGAGACCTCATTGCGCAGGGAACCACCTCCGCTGGGCTTATTGGTCCGTCACGGCGAAGCAGAGCATGGCATGGACCAAACCATCATCCCCAGAGCGCATGCGCAGAGCCCGGGGCGCTCATGGCCGCGTGCGGACGGCCAGGCCTTTTCCCGTGAAAACAAAATAAGTTGCAAACCCCAGAAGCGCCGAAAGCGGCAGCGCCGCTGCAGCAGGGCCTCAAGGTTACCGAGCGCATGTGTGACATAAATGCAGCCGAGCATCTTAATTAGATTCTTTCACCAGAACTCCTGACCTTCTGGGTAGCGCATTAATGTATTTTACTAATTATAAATGCAATTAAAAAGTACTGAAATAAAATTAGGCTGATCTATCTAATTTACATTAAGCACTTCCAAATTATGCAGCTTTTCAAAGACTTTCTTTCTCCTGCCCTCACTGCCCCACCCTCTTTTTTTTTTTTTTTTCCCCAATTTGTGTTTTAGAAAAAAATTGTCTGCGTTAAAACAGCTGGAAAACAACCTTGTAGCAAAACAAATTTCCTTTTTGTGATTATTCACAGTGTGAGAGTTAATTTTCGAGGCAGTAATACGCTTAGCTATCATTAGGGCAGTGACTCATACAGCAGAACCCATATGGGCGATGGGTGCAGCGGTGGGGAGTGCGGCGGGTGCGCATTTCTCCGTTCTGTCTCACGGGAGCAGGGGTTCAGAGGCTAAATAGGCAAGAAATAGTGATACGGTGGGCAAAAACAGTAGAGATTTATAAACAATGAAGAAAACGGCAAAAGAGCAGGGTGTGAATCATGCAGGCAAAACATCTGGTGTGTCTGGTGAGCGGAGCAGGCTGGCTGGGCTGTCTCTGCCAGCTCCACTGGTTGGGTAAGACCGTGGAAAGGGATTTTTTATTAAATGTGAAAATAGAAAAATAAAAACCTTTCATTGTTGTTGATTATTTGTCAAGCGTTTAAAGGGCGGTAGGTGCTCCACAGAGAACATAAAAAGACAATCCTTGCCCCGGAGAGCTTATGATCTAATTTTAGATGAGCTGCAGAAAGGCAGGGTAACACAAAAATGCCGAGCCCAGATTAGAAAGGGCCCATCTTAGAAGAGGAAAATATGTTGAGTTACTCAGGCGTTTTAGTTGCCGTTGTTTATCCTTAAAACCTTTCTGTAATGAAGGATTAATTTCTAATACATGTGTGTTTTAATGAGAATACTCCACTTTTTCATTAAAAAGGGGGGAAAAAGCAGCTTTGGATGTTGTGTCTTATTCTATCCTTTGTCTAAAGAGATAATGTATAAAAAAGTAGTGACGAAGGGAGGAAGAAAGACTAAAATTCCAATAGATTCTGCCTAGAGGAAATGAAAAAAATTGATGTTCATTTCATGCCAGATATTGTGCATTAATAAAATACTAGTTTTTTAATACTATTTTTGCACTTACTGAGTTTAGGTCTAATGCACAGGACATGAAAACAGAAAAGGGAGAATACTTTGTCCTTTATTATTGTTATTTTTTAAACATCTAAAAGGTGGTCCCACAGGAAAAATTGGTTTACTGCTTCTTAGCAGTTATTTGTTAGAAATACATTTTTGGAGCAGTTTTTCCTGAGCAGCAAGCGCACAAAGCGCTCACCTATCAGTTATCCCAGCCTGCTCTCCCTGCTGCTGCTTCCAGGCAAGGACCATGGCCGGTTCCCAGCCGCCGTGTCCGTCGCTGGAAGGTGAAACTTCTGCTCTTGCAGCAGCAATATATCGAGCTGGCTATTTCAAAACCTAATAGTTGTTTTAAAGGCAAGTAATTTGATTATGACTATGTCCCTTTTCCCTCTGACACATCAACCTGGCGTGCCATTTTAGGGTCCTTTGGGTATATGACTATATATAAGCAGGAATTGCTGGAGGATTTTGCGTGCTCTTGCTCTGCATTTTGCATTGTGTGGAAAGACATGAAGTGTTTGAAATGTTTTGCTTTAAGCACTTGTTTCCTCCAAAAATATCTGTTTTTAGTAAATTGTTTATGTAATGACACTTCCTACATTTGAAATATCAAAGCCTTGAGAATGTGCGTTTAAAAAAAGTAGCATTGTTGTGCAATCTATACCTAAGCAAAAGTTTAAAAACAAACAAAAAAGAAACTCTTAAAAAAGCCCCAGATTGCTGCCAGATGCAGTCGTTTGGTTGGACTGATCCAGCAATGCATTATGGTTTGCTTCGTTCATATTTTTCTTTTACAGATTTTACAGTTAGTTTTGCATATTTCAGAGCATGGTCATTTTAATTCCTACGTTTCTCCGAGGTAAAATATTTTTTTTTTTTTTTTTTTTGTCAAACTTTTGTAAAACTTCAGTAATGTTACATCTGCAGAAGCCCTTCTCCCTCCATGCATCTGTGGCCAGAATTCAGTAATGCAGCCAGCACTTCTGAGTGTGTGATTAAATCCCACCACGTCTTGCATCGACACTGAAGTGTTTGCTGAGGTGAGATGGATTTAGGAATATGGTTCAGTCCTTGGCGGAACAGGAGCCTTTTTCATTATGAAATTCTTCACGTGGAAGTAGATGAAATAAATGTTGATGTTAGGGGAAGCAGCACTTTGAATTGCTATTCAAGCGAATGCTTGTCACAAATAGGGTAAGAACGGAGCATTTTGCAATCTCTTTCCTTTAGAAAATTCCAGTTATGTTTTGGCCATGTTTTTTGTAGGCATTCTTGTAACCTTTTGTTTTATACTATGGTATAAGCAAAAAAAAAAAAAAAAAAAAAGGAGAGGGGGGGATTTTCATCTATCTATGAAGATACTTGCCTAAGAGTATTTGTAAAACTTTGAAATCATGGTTTTCTTACAAAAATACAGTGTGTGAGCAGGATGGAGAGGAGTTGTATGGCGCACATAGTCATCTGTACTGATTCCTGAGAAAGACGCGTTGATCCTGCTGGGGAGACTGTTGAATTAGCAAAAGCAAGAATAAGAAGAGATTAAAATAGTCTAAAGAAGGTCTATTGGCAAGCAAATTCTTCTGCCTTCTGCATGAAGTGCCAGGTACCGGAGCTTGCAAGGCACACAGCGAAACAGCAAGTTATACCCTGTGCCATCTGTGCAGGGGCTCTGCGGTGAATATGATGGCCCAAGTGTGCTTGGCGATAACTCACAGGTGGCCTTGATCACAGCATCCTTCACGGGCAGCGCCGGGGCTGGGACGCTGGGGTGATCCTGCGAGGGTTCTCTTAAGAGATGTATGAGCATTAACCCCTGCTTGGTGGAGAGGCAGGAGGGAGTGTAATAGTTTGCCTGGGCAGGAGGGCTCTGCGGTAGTGGCTGCGCTGGGACTTCACGTAGGTTTGCTGGCCTACGTAGGTTTGTTTGAGCCCAAGGGATCAGCTGGTGTAACGTGGCTCAGCTCTTCATTCCAGCTAAGTTGCACCATTTTGCACAAACTGCAGACATGGCCCGTTATTTCTCCATGCCTGCTCTAGCGAAGATGCCGAGGATGTGATTAAGAACACAAGTACTCTCATTAAAGTTAATGCCACGTGCTTAAAGCCACGGGCTCCGGAGTTAAGCAGGTATTTAAGTGCCGCCATCAGCACGGAGGGAAGAGCTGCCTCGGGCGCCGGCAGAGACGCTGGGCCAGCCCTGGGGAGATGCTCCCTCTTTGCCTACTGGGAGAAAAAGGGCTTTTTCCTCTTTTTTTTTTTTTTTTTTTTTTTTTTTTTTTTTTTTGACTGGTCCTTGGAGAAAGACATGTGGCAGCAATTGCCTTTGAAAGGCATCTAGATTTGGTGTGAGCGACTTTCCTGTTGAGCAGTATATGGGCCAGCTGGATTAACTGCCGTGCACGGTATTTTCCTGTGCCTCAGATGTTTCTTAACTGGTGCCATGGTTGGAGAAGGCAGGAGAGAGTCACTGGGCGGTCTCCTTACAGGGAAGCTTTCTTACTGGCACAGCTTTCCCTTAGGCCAAAGCGGCAGCTCCGAACTCTGCCACTGATGCCCCCCAAGCCCTGGAGCAAATCAGGCAGCCTTTGGGGCTTGGTGCTCATCAGAAAACACGAGCGCAGCCTCCATCCATCTCCTTCATTCTGTCGGTGGAGCTTGCAAGGGCATGGGTGCCCTGAAGGGCCCCCAGAAGGGTGTGTGCACCCGACGGGGATGGCGGGGCGCCTTGCCTGTACTGCGGGGGGTTGTTGGGACGCTCTACCCACGAGCTTGCCAAGAGAGCACGGGACAGACAGTGATCTCTGCAAACGAGCTATGACAACAATTGGGAAGTTAGTTTCATTTAACAAATTAGATTCCCATCCACTTCCATCAGGTGTTTTGCCTTACTGCATTTGCTGTAACCTACCTGTGTGAGGGCCAGCCTGGGATAAAGATTGAGGATTTTTTTTTTTAAGTAAGGAAAAAAAAATGTCCAGCTTGCTAATCTGAGTGGCATTGCCCGCCTTGTCGCCGTGCCTGAGCCTCGCTCCGCAGACACACGCGCTTAGCAGGTGTTTTCATCACGACGTTAATAATAAGAATTGACACGCTCTAAATGAGGAGGCCCTTGTTGTGCCTGGTAGCACTGATGGATATTTGGGGGAATTGACAGCTTCTGAAAAATGTTTTTGCCATTACCAGCACTTCGCTGACAGATTTTTAATGGCTCTCGTAGAAGTCTCACTAACTCGAGCACTTTTGCAGATGAAATGGCAAGTGGTGAAATGTGCTGCTTTAACACTTCTGAAAGTTAGTGAAGAAACATCAGGCAGCTCCCTGAATTTTGTTCCTAAATTGTGATCTTTTTTGGCTCTGAAAATAATTTTTCTTCTATCAGAGCTCCAAGATGGGAGTGGATTAGCTAAAGGGGCGAGCATTTGTCATAATACACCGGCGTTGAGCACCGCAACCCCCATTAACCTCCGTGGGAGTCGCACAGCCGCTCGCCTGCCTGGAATTATTCCCCACCGGTCAGGGATCAATTGCTCCATGTGGCACCTGCTTCCAGCCGCGTTCGCAAAACGGGAGTCGCTTCCACAACCTTGGGCGCCTTGGGTGAGGAGACGGGGAAAACAGCTAGAATGGGGCCTGAGAAGAAAGGACGAATAAAAAAACCTTAGCTAAAAAGGAGAGAGAAAGTTAGAAAGGCTGGGACAGAGCTCACATGAGAAGTTCTTGTAAAATTTAATTGCAATTAAATCGCAAGCTCTTTAGCAATTCAATGTGATGCTGCAGAAAAGCGCTGCTAAGACAGTGCATGGAATTCACATTCTCTTTACAGTTCATAAATTTAAAATATATTTTTTAAATGACTTGATTCTTTTTAGCTTTCTCACAAGGGACAGGAATAAGATAGTGATTTTTATATACTGCTAATTTTAGCTTTTTCTCATAGCAAAGCTGCGAATCATATACAGAAACTTGAGCCACAGAGAGGTTGTTATCAAAAGAGCCTTAAATGAAATAGATACTCGTCTTGTTTTGAAGGTCAGTTAAACTTATGTGCCTGAATCTGTTTATGTTCAAATCCCAGTTGATAGCTTTATCAAAAGAAATCTTCAGCTGCTTTTTTAAATGAAAGGAGGATTATGATCAAGAATAACAAAAGTTCAGTTCAGTGCTTACAACTCTTATCTCTCTGTGGTGAAAATAATAATCATCTTCTGCTCCAAGAATATAATATATAGTAATACACAGTAAGTAATATGTAAGTAAGAGAAGGTCTAGGGAGGAAGCAGCAATGCCAGTGTAATGGAAGGGACATGTTTATTGCAGAATCTCTTTTTGGAAAGTATTTATTTATGGTTGAGGCTGCCCGATGCAAGTTAAACTTTGAGCAGATGATATCTTGCCATAGGCATGGTTTCCAATAATTATGACCCACTTCATTACAATAAAAATACAACCTCCTGTCCTCATATTGAATGCAGCAATCTAAAAGCTAACGCATGAAATGCAGTCCTTGTTTCCCAGTGTATCACACAGCCAGAAAATTACAACAAGAGTTACTGTCAGAAGTTGCAATAGTTGTTTCCAGTGACAAATAAGTCATATCTAGGCAGAATGAGATTTTTTTTCAGCTCATCCTGACTTTTATCTTCATAATTCTTACCTCAGAGGCCAGGCAATTCTGCATGTGCAAAAATGTACCACTCGAGAGAGCCCTTTGTGTGCTCTTCCTACAAAAAGGATGCTCCCCAAATGCCCACTGCTGCCAGGACCACAACTTCGGTGCACAAAGAGTGCAGGAAGAGCACTTAAGTTGTCCTACTGCCTAACTTAAAGCTATCAGTGACATGCAAAAGAAAAGGGGAGACTGCAATAATCACCAAATAACAGGCAAGAAATTTATGGTAAAAAGACAAAATTCCCCAAAGCTGTGCAGGGGATATAGCCCTTCAGGAGCTTCCCATGAGGCTGAAGGGAAGTTGCACCCTTTTCATTTATCCCGGTCTCTTCCTCCTCCGGTGTCTGCGGAAGGAGCTGCCTTTAGGCAGTCGGACACGCGTGATGCTGTGATCTGGAAGAGGATGGCCCGGGTGCCATGGGCTGTCGCTGACACAGGTACCATTGCAGGTGCAAATGCTCCAAAATGAGCTGCTGCTATTCGTGTTTTTTCAGCTTAAAGGAGTGAGTCATGTCCATGAGCCCCGGTGGCCCCTTGCTCTGTTAAAAAGATGCTACGGAAGTAGTGGTAGCCGGGCTGTGAGCAGATCTGAATACCTAAATTTCTGCTTCAGCAGAGGCACCTTGGGACCTTTTTTGGAGCAGTGATTTCAGTTCTGGTATCGCCTACCGTGGTGTGTGGTAGGGCTGGTTTTATGCAGCAACATGTGAACAAAGATGTTTGCAGGTACTTTTAGCTGTGTCCTTTCAGAGGATTTTCCAGCACTGTATTTATCTTGGCTGTTTTGTGCTTTTCTTCCAGTTATAAATAACTGCTAAAGACTGATGTGTTTACTTTGTTTAACCATGGCCGTGATGGGTCGAGGACACATTAAATCATCCTCAGGCTCTTATTTGCAGCCAATTCTGAAATAACCAGAGTGGTGACATAAAATTACTTCATCCTGCAGAGATTTTTATATTGGCCTAAGTCTCCCAAGTCTCCAGTACTTTACCACGAGACACTTTAATGGTAAAGCAGTGACAGCAAAGATGAAAGTCCATGTGGAATTGCCTAGCAGACAACTCAAGGTTTGTTTGAGGTACCAAGATGTAAGAAAGGGAGATTATTTCCCGCTCAGACTTTCCTTGATAAGTTACAAATCCAGCTATTATTTATTTAGGTTCTGAAGTCTCTTCGAATTTTAGAAATGCGGAGGGTAAATAGTGACACCCTTAATCTGATGCTATTAAAAGAGGAAAATGTTCTTTGCGGCTGTGTGGACAAGCGCACCCTGTGCACGCGGGTGTCTTGGAGAGCACCATGTGCTGCCAACCATGAGTTCAATATTTTCAGTAGTTGCCCTTCAACGTTTTGGGATTACCTGCAAGCAAACTGCACTGCTTCTGAGTTGATCTGTTAGCATCAAACGTGAAAATTAAGCTCGTGTGGTTGTGGGGTCCGCGCGAGCCTGGGGCTTGTTCTCGACGCCGTCAGCTCCTCGCACGCCCGGGCGCAGGGATGAGCTCCGTTCATCCCGCCTGGGAGCGAGCTGCGGGACCCAGGGCCACGCGGGCAAACCGCTTTGTCTCCACGTGGATCCTCGGGATGTGAGCCGGGCCCCGGGCAGGGCCGGGTTCCGCCACGGCCCGCGAGGGGAAAGTGGGGCCTGACATCATTTTTGCTGCGTATCAGCATTACATTGAAATTATCTTTTGAACAGTTGTTTCAGGCTCCGTTTCGAGGGGAAGTAATTAAAATTATATGGATCTTATTTATTAATGCTAGTGGGAATAGTCGGTATCACAGGTGGAATAATCTGAAATCACTGTAAAAAAAATTATAGCTTGGCTTCGAAGACAGATGGACTAGAAACAAAACACGTATTTCAGAAGGAACCAAAAGACACCAGGGCTCTGCATGTGCATTTCCCTGCGCGGGCAGACGAGCATTTATTGCTACCTGGCTGCCGCTGCCAGATCCTTTTGTTACCTAGTCGTTGCAGGAACACAAATAAATATTCCGAGTCAGGTCCTTATTAGGCTTAATTTTTGTTTCCCCTTCTTGGACACGGATAAATCCAGTGCCCAAGGGACCCTCCGGAAAGCTGGACTGAAATTTTTCCATCAAAATCATTTTTTTGTAGGAATGTGGCGTTTCTGATGGGAAGCCCCACCGAAGGCTGGGTTATAGTGAGGGCTGGAGGGGCGCAGAGCATCGGCAGCGACAGCTCTGCCCGTTTCCCTTGTTTTAACTGCCAGGAATAGACAAATGAACACTTTTACACATGAAATACAAACGAGGCCCACTGTGTAAAAGTGAAGATTTAGACAAAACGGCACTTAGCAGCAATGCAACAAGTGGCAATAATTCATAAATTGTAAGAATAGGAGCTGGTTTAATTTATATAGACTGAAACATATTTTTTAGTACATGCTGGTCCTAAATTACAAATATAGAGAAAGAACAGGGTGCTTGTGATGATGATAATTCTCCTGAAATGCTGGCATAACTTATTAAATTTTCTCTGTTGTCTTTTTAGCTGAGTTTGCAAGGTTTGGGCATGAAAAATCATTACAGCTGCTCTAGAAAGAGTATGCTTTCGTAATGTTTCCCAGTGAAATCCCTATCAGTTCCTATAATGGTATTTAAGTTTGTAAAAATGAACCACCTAAATAACCCAATATTAGTGTTTAGGCATGGTAAAAGTAGTAACACCCTTGGGACCCTTTTAGATTACTTCAAGAAAAACAAAAGTAAAAAGTTTTGAAAGTTTTCTTGGAAGGTTGTTATTTATTTGTGGAGACCAGATTATATTTAAGATATAAGCTTTAGATGAGCAAGGAAGGTGAAAGTTGTACCAGTTTTGAAAATGGGAAAGAGCATTTTATTTGTAATGCTATTCATGATATAAGTTTATGGTAAAATCCTCCAGAGAATACATAAGAAGAAAGGAAAAAGAGCAGGTGAACCTGACTTGTCTGCTGATTTTGAGGGAGGAATCTTTGCATATCATCTTCTCCAATGATCTTGTGGGGGGGGGGGGGAAAAAGTGGGAAATAAAAGTGCCTCATTTTCATCATAAATTCATCTTTGGAATATTTTAGTGCCTTAGCTCTTTAGAGTTTAAACACATTCACAGATTGACAGACCAAAAAAGAAGGGAAGTTGAAAAGATTCACTATGATTAAATTGCCAAAGCATAATGAGATGATAAGAAACATGAACATCAGAAAAACAGAAGTGCAAAAAAAATTCCTCAGCTTCTCTGTGCTGAGCTCACTGCATGGCTAGTTGGCGCCAGGGTCTGAAGGCAGGACGGTGCTCGGTGACACGTTAGGTCTTCGGTCTTCATACCAGTTTCAGTATTTCTAAAAGACTTTGTCATTTCCAGAAGAGACTGGTCCTGTTAGAAGATCTGATGAAAAGAAATAAAATAAATAATGCTGATAAAAGCATGCAGCCAATATGATGGCACGTGCTGCGAAAGACCTGTCCTCCTGACCACATCCCGCAAAGCGGGGCGCCCCAGGGAAGGCCACCACCACTTGCTAGCAGCTGTGGCTTTTTGGTTTGGGGCCTCAACTTCTAAAAAGCTACCTGAAGCTTTGGGGCTCACATTTTCAAAATCTTGTCCACAAAAATGAGGATGGAAATTCTTCATAAAGACTATTCTAGTTTTGTGTAATCGCGGGGCTGAAGGAGTTCAGGCTGCAAGAGCAAACAAGGACCGGCGATTCTCTGCAAATGTTGGCAGTGCCAAGCACCTGGTTTGGGGATTTCCCAGGTGGGGAGTCTGTGGCTTCTGCTGTACTTGTGTTATCGGTAATAAAAGGAGGGGAAATTATTGACTTGATAAACAAAGGAGGCAAACCTTAACCTGAAGCTGAGTTAGTTGCACGGGAGTTATAAGCATGAGTGAATCTGAGTTGGAAGGGGATGGACAGATGTCCTCGGAAGAAGGCCTGACGGTGGCCACACCATCGCTCTCTTGTCATTTGTTCTCAGAAAGACTCTTCTGTAGCCTTCGAGATTAAGATCCTCTCTTGTCCCTGTCAGCGTTGAAAATTATGCTGCAGGTGTATCTGTTAAGGACTGTAAAATACTTGGAGCCGATCAGTGGAGGAGCCCTGAGATTTACAAGTATGATGCAGTGTGTTTTGGATGAAGGTTGTGAAGGGACATTAAGATAATATGATTCCGAGAAGGAGCTGCAAAATGTAAAGGGGGAAAACTAGTTCTTGAACATTAATGGAAAGAAGCGCAGCTGGTGGGGTCCAACAGTAGTATATTTCTCTCTGTAATCTGTGTGATCAGGGGGTCTGTGATGGTTTTAGGTGTTCTTTAGATGTTCTTTGATGTTGTTATTCATGTTGTTGTAGTCAGTGTAAGTGCGGGGCTTTAAGGAAAAGAGATATTTGTGCACAGTTAAGCTACTAAACTCCCCAAAACTTCAGTTCTGAGGGGACTTGTTGGCCGGCCATATAGTTACTTATTTACAGGGGAGATTTCTGGGCTTTATGGTGGTTACTGAAAATCTCACCTTCTCTGTGCTCTTAGCAAGATTCTTTCACATCCTGTGATCTTATCATCCCCTTCTTTGTGTAAAGCTAAAGAACTGCACAGGCAGCTTGTAATAATAATAAATAGCTAGCACAGTTCAAAGAGATTCATAACTGGTATTTTTAATTGATTCCCTAAAGCGTAGACGTTTTGCAGTAGCAGCATGATTTGTCACATGGACTAGTTAAGCTCAAAGAAGACATGCTCACTATGGAGGCAAAAAATAAGAAAAAAAGAAGACATGGATGTAGCAAGAGAGATGAAGTGCCCAAATTGCAATTGCTGAATGATGTTTTAGTCAAGGCTGAACAGACAGTAAGTGGTTTGACTCTTTATTTCTGACTTTGGCAGAAACATATTTAATACTCTAACAGCTGAAAGTCTTGGGATTAATTTTTCAGTTAAGTGTATTAAGCTGTAATACACCATTAAAACCAGCCGTGTTTCCTGAAGTACAGTGTGGGAGCAGACTACATTTGAATGCATAGTCTGCAAAGTGTAGCCTGTTTTAGTGTAAAGAGCAGCAAATAGTCTTGCAGTAAAAAGAGTGGACCTAAGCCAAAGTATGAGTCATATTTGGGTGAAAAAATACTACAAGTGAAGGAAAAACTGAGGGAGATAAGAAAGGCTATTTCAGAGGTTTTTTTTTTCTTTAATAAACTCATTTTGCTAAAAGTTTTAGTTGTGACAAAAACAAATGTGGCTCCTGCAGTATTAAATGCTGGTAATAGCTCCTAACACAACCAGTAATGAGCTGAGTTGTGCGTCCCTGTGTATTTGCAATTCTGGAGCCTTGCAGATATTTTTCACTGTCCCTAGCAAATAGTCCCCACTCCAGGTATCCTTCAGATAGGAAACTTCCGGAGTAAGTGTGAGGTCAGAGACTGTCTTAAGAAAATCATGTAATAAATCATAGCTATCATGTGCATATAACGTGCCGCCTTTACCAAGTAAAAATGTGTTTAACCCTGTAAACAAGGTCGCATTAAACAGCCACTATGAATTCTGGCAGCCTTTTCTAAACTGGGAGACTTCTGGGAATTGAAGTCATTGGCACTTCTTTTCCTTCAAGTAATGTGGGAAAAGACCTTGTTTTGGGTCACAGGAGTTGATTAGGAGCTGCTTTGGTATTTTGTGAGCTGCCTTCATAGTTGGTGCATTACATGTATCTCTGTGGTGGTTGCACCATAGCAGTAGAAATGAGCTGTGAGACTTCACTCATGATGCTGTTCCGTACAACGTTCTGCATTATGCAAAAATGGGATATGCAAATTTTAATGTTATCCCACTTTGCCTATGTAGGAATTCAAAAAGTTGTGTTTTTTTTTCTCTGTCTTTATTTGCTAGTTCATTTGTGCTTGTGTTTAATAGACTTCTACAAAGTGTTGCTGCGCTGTAGACTGCGCCTTGTGCACAGTCTGATCCCTGGTGTTGGAAAAATGGCTTTTCTGAAGGTAGTTTGTAAAAATAGTGTTCAATAAGCACTGTGGTAAATAAGACTGTTCACTTTTAAGGCTCTAATCGCGCAGGAAAAAAATCAAATTGGGGATGGATATAAGGATATAGCGTAGGTGTAACTGCAGGGACAAGAAAGCAAAGGGAGAAGTGAATGGAGAGCATGAGATTTGCAGCCTGAAGCTCCAGCACGCGGAGCACAGGCAGCATCCAGTCACTGCCAATGCTTTTATATAATATGTGAAGCACTATTTTACCATCCGTAAAAAGGTAGGTTTTTGAGAAAGTAGTATTCTGTGGGGAACTAGGGATGGTTCCTTTCTTTTTATTGTACACCTTATTAATAAGGATTACTTAGTTATGTCAGACTGACTACGAAAGAAAGCCAAATTGTATTTACTGGCGGAGGAGAAGTTTGGAGGTGGCCACAGCACTGCACCTTCCTCTCCCTGTGATTCCTGGCTGTCATCTCCAGCACAGCCCGAAATAACCATTAAATTCCCAGGCGGCTGGGGCTGCGGCTCTGCCTGGGCATCGGGCACGGCTGCTGCCACCAAAGGGCTCTGCAACCCCTGGCCTCGGCGCTGGGCTCTGCGTCAGGGTGCTCATCTCCCATCTCCCGAGGCAGCCGGGGCCGCGCCGGGGTCACCCGTGGTGTTGGGAACGATGCCGAGCAGAGCCGGAACGCTCCAAATAAGCCCTTGATAATAGGAAGAAGGAAGAGCTAGTGAGAAGGCGTTTCAGCGCCGGAGAATCAATTCGTTATGCTGCAATTCTGAACGTTCAGAAAAGTAAGAGGGAAGGAGAAAGATCTTTTTTTCTCTCTTTTTGAAGGTAGTAGTGATTTTAATTTAAGAAGACGTAAAAATCATTTCCCTGGAGATTAATAGCAGCTGTCTACCAAAATCACTGCTTGTCCAGCTCAGAAATCATCCCATATGACCCAGTGCCCCCTTCTCTCTCTTGGCACCTGCCTCCCAGGGGCTGTAAGTGGATCAGACAGTTAAACAAGCCAGTGCAGGCCCATCGCTGGCTGACACCCATTTCTTATTCACAGAAAACCTTGATCTCTTTTATAGCTGTTGAGCGTCATCCCATAGATCTTAAAGCTTTTCTGACGGGCAGATTTCAGAAAACAGAAGAAATTTCAAAGGTAGGTGATCCATCACTGATGGAATGGAGAAAGGAGATGCAGCTTCACGTGGCAGTACCAGACTCTGCACAGGTCAAGTACTTCATGCTTATCTAAGTTTCCTGCTTTAGTCTTCTCTTTATCAGGAGAAAGGAGAATAGAGATGGTAGAATTTCTCTGATACCCCTCCTGTATATTTTTGTTTGTTTATTACTGATAATTATAGACTAGAAAAGAGTTGGCACCATACATTTCTTCCATAAATCTTCTGATTTTCTAAATTTCATTATTTGTCAGTATTCCAAAAAATGCCTAAATGACTTTTGGCCTTTAATGTACAGATTCAGTCTCAGATGTGACTATAGACAGAGTTCAAAATTTTCTGTACAAGAATATTCTGCAATAAGCCATTAATTTTTTGGTTTTGATTTGGTTAAAAGCTTACAATGATTGTCACTGTGGCTGTTTAGGACCAGAATGGACTTAAAGGATCAACTTCACAATGTTTTTGTTATTTTCTTCAGTTTTGCCTTCACACAGAGCTGCATTATAAAGTACCTGCAGGCTATAGACTTTTATGTTACGTATGGTTTGAGCTAATATTTTTAAAACAAATACATCGGCTGCTGGCTACGATGCATGTTGAGTTGAAACGTGAGCTGCTCTGTGAATCCTAGTTGGGTGCAAAGCCCAAAGCCCCAAGCCCTGTGAGCGGACGTGCGTGTCGCTGCCCTACCAGCACGGGCAGCAGTGTTCGCTCTCAGTTATTTTTTTTTTAAATGATTCCCTTTTTTTTTTTTTTTTTTCTCATGAATTTTCCTCCTATTTTGTGGTTCCAGAATTTAATATTCCCCATTCAGGAGCTGTAAATGCATTTTGTGGCTGCTGGTACCTTTTCCGTTCATCTCACAGCAGCACGTTCAATGTGATTTCACAGTTGGAGGCCATCACGGACACGGCAAGGACATGACCACAGTGGTGGGGAGGAGGAGGAGGAGGAGAAGGAGGAAGAGATGGTGACTGTCGCACAGCCAGCAATGACACTGGATGATGCACGTGCAGGGCTGGAGTCATGGTGCTGAGATGGGCATCTTTAGCCTTACAGTAGTATGGAGAGCATGGTGTTTGCTGGAAAATCATCATGTATCAGCCAAGGCTGTCACCATGAGATAGTTTTTCACCAGGCAGACAGCAGCCTGTCTTTACTGAAAGACCCTAAAGCCATTTCCGATATATCTATAAAAGCAGTTATGATATGGTTGCATTTATTTGTCATGGTTAGGTCGTCACTGAACAGAAAGAGTTCTATGAGCTTGTACCAGGGGAAGGTGGCCTTGATTTCACTTGCAAAACATCCCTGTGCTTCTCCTGCAATCCTGAACAGATTCCTGAGCATCGCTGTGTTCAGTCGTGTGTTTAGCTGTCTGGTAAAAGCTGATACTTTCTAGGTAGTTTCTGAAATGGAAATGTGAGTCACAGTGTCTCTTCTTCTGTAATTAGTTTTTTATTGCACTATAATTCAAGACTAGAGCAAAATGGCACTTGAACCCTTGAAATCCAGTAGGAAAGGTCAGTAGCTTCTTGGTGATCTTTAGCAAAGGTTAGAGTTGAATTGTCGGATGTATATATATTTTTTCTCCTAGGAAATATTTTTAATGAATGAGTTTTCCAAATTTCTGGATTTTCCTGTACTACAGTAGAAGAGGAGCTTCTAGTTGGTAGCTGAGTGGATGAGAGTAGTGATGGTGATGGGGTTACAGTGTTTGAAAATGCTCGGAGCTTTTATGTCTTAGCTAGCAGCTTTCTTGTTGTAGGTTAACCAGCCGCTCACAGTAGCATTTTTTTAAGACATCAGCTCCTTTCTTTCTGAAAGGATGTCTGCTTGCCTTGATTTCTGTCCCGCACAGTAGCAAACACGGCTGCTTTGCCACAGTTCTGCATTGCTGGCCAGCTAAGGGATGTATTTTGATATATTTCGCTGAAAAGGAAAAGCTCCTGCTGGTGTTAATGCCTTAGCTAATAAGCATAAAAGGAAAACTCGGCTGTTGATACTTCATGGTAAACTTCTCATATGCATTTTCTATCATTCTTTATAATCCTTCGTACTGTGCTGTTTCTGGACGAAAGTGAGTTGGAACAAGCAGCGCGAGGGTAGTGGGGAGAGTGTATTTGGTATTTATTTCTGGTTGTTTCTTTTAAGTCAAGGACACCATTATTTACATGTGACTGTTAGGTTTTCTTGGACGATCTGTCAAAGACAACATCTTTGACTATTAGTTATCTAAAACTGCTCCTAGGTAAGAAAAACTCTGGAAAGTTCTCTTTCTTTTAACATAACTCTTGTGTCCATTTTATTTCACTTGTCTCTAAAAAGGAGTTAAATTATTGCAAGTTATACCTTGCTGTTTTTCTGAACCCAGGGTTGGATTCTTATATGCCCTAGTGTTATGAGTGCAGGACTTAAGACACAGGAACTCTGGATTTCTATTCCAGCTATTGACCATGTTGTCCTTTTTGGTCTCGGACTCCGTTTCAATAACCACAACTAAGAAAGCAAGCATAAGGACACTTCTGCATCAGGTTGCAGTGAGAATTAATGAGTTCAACCCTCCAGCTCTTCAACAGTCATGGAAAAACTCTCATCTCCTTTAACAGTGTGTTATTTAGCCTGTTATTCCAAAATTGCTAGAACTGTTTAGCAAACACCGACCTACAGCAGAGTGTTCCTGAAAGTGAAGGAGAGCGATGCAGGAGGAGATCAGAGTTGCTTCCACTGCTGCTGCTACGGAAGAGGCTGTAGTGTTTTTCTGCAGGAGGCTTTGGTGAGTTCCTTCGTACGGAGTGCACTGATGTACTTTAAGCTGCGAAGCTCTGCAAGGTGCTTCAGGAGTCCTGAGCGGGAGATACAGGCTGCTGGAGAGCAGGAGGCAGAAATAAATCTTGAAAGTCTTTGACAGCCACAAAATGAAAGTAGCACTATCAGAGCAACAAGATACAAAACCGTAAAATAGATAGGACAGTCGTATATTAATATTGATGAGGTGTGATGGAAAAACTTAATAAATATGCCACTTCGGAAGGTATCTTAGCTACCTCAAAAGTGGTGTCATCGGCAAAGCAAAGAAGATTACCTTTCAAGAAAAAGCCATGGCCCCCGTCTTCCTGGCCTGTGTTTTTACCTCCTCTATTTGTCCTGCAAACTTCAGCCAGTCACTTAGCTCAGTGAGTCAGTGCATGCAATCAGGAAAACTATGAACCTCACATTTCTGCAGCTGCAAAACACTTTTCGATGAGTTCTCAAAAGGTATTTTGTACTAGGGGCATATGTATTCGTTGCGTTTACTGTCTTCTGAAATTCTAGCAACGAGCCTAAAGGCAAAAGGGTACAAACAGCCATAAAGATTTTTTTTTAGACACCTTTCTTCTTCCACAGGGAGCCCAGAAGGGCAGAGTTCTGCGTGCGTGTAAGAAGAGCGGTGTTTCAGGTGGTATCAAAAGTAAAATGAAAAGTTATGTGACTGGCAGGCAGGGCTTGGAACAGCATCAGGAATACGAATCCTATTTATAGCCTGAGGATTCGCTTTTGATGGACCAGGCAAGGAGAGTGCAGCCCCTGTGTGTGCTGCGCTGCGCGCTGGAAAGCTTTGGTCTGCGCCTGTCATGCACACGCTGTAAACAGATATGGATGGTTAATGCCGATCTCAGCTCGCGTGATTTTATTAAAACAGAGCTCCTCCAGGAGCCAGCCATCAAAGCGCTGGCGTGAGGAGCGCTGAGCTGAGCCGGGAAGGTGCTCTGCTCCCTCGGCGGCTCCCTGCGCCACGGGCATCCATTTTCTCCATCAGGCAGGAACACGGAGACCTCTCTGTACAGTGCGAAAGGACTAAAAAACAAGGAGTCAACAATTTTAGTGTTATCAAACAGAATCTAAACTATTGCCATGAATTTCTCTTGTTTCATTGACTTTACCTTGTTGCTTTTTCTTTTTTTTTTTTTTTTGCCTGCTTTCTATTTTAAACTTAACACCCCTAGACCTGTGGTCCTATTTATATATGCATTTGAGCTTTTTTTTGTAGTTGTTAATGTTAAGGGGGTCACTTCTTTCTGAAAAACATTGGCGCAGTCTTTGCTGTTGCGGAGATCCTGCCTTCTAGCTGAGGCATCCTGGTTAAGGAATGAAGCAGACGTAAAATCACTGCGTGGATCTTATGCGAGTAGCAAGCAGAGGAAGATTTTACTTGCAAAGTTAGGGATGAGGTTGGTCCCTTTCTTCTGGCCGTCGAGGACTGAATGACTCCAAAGGAGGGAGTGAATGGAGTGAAATGCACTGAGAATAGAAAACCCTGTGGAGATCCACAGAGAGCCTAGGAGGAGGCTTTGATGTCCCCTGTAGCATGAGCAGGTGCAGTGTCTTCTCCTGTGTCCTGATGTCTTCCTGCACCATTTCCCCACCCGCTACTGAGTCCTGGCATTGGATATTTTATTGTGTTGCACTGAAAGTCTTAAGAAAAGGCTTCAGTGTCACTGTGTTGCTTCTTGTAGGGCTGAGGGAAGAAAAGCCTTGACCTTGTTGGTCAACCCAGCAATCTTTGTGATTCTTAGGAGGTGAGGAACCCTGGCCTGATGCCATATAGTCTTTGTCAGGAAACGTTGCTGGGAAATATTCTTTTACAGTGTTAAAATGAGTGTTTTGTAGGTGTGTAATCAATATGCATAAGCAAACTCAAATTTGTTGATATTCATCTGACCCGTGTCAAGAGCCAAGGAGAGGAGTGTTTAAGAACAACACAGTGGAAAGCTCCTGCTCCCGTGCGGGCGTTAGGGAAGGCGGACACCCCTAAATGAACCCGGAGCTAGAGGCTCTGGGTGGAGGGGCTTCGCCGTGGGGTGCAGAGAGCCCCGTGCGTCTCGTCCCGTGAGCTCATCACATCCCCGTGCCGATTCCTGTACAAAAACCAGTCTGATCGTTTGTGTGTTTTTTTTTCCACTACGTGAAGCTTCAAACCAGAGAAAAATTGCTGTAATTAACTCACCAAGCACAACTATATGAAAAAAAAAAAAAAAAAAAAAAATGACAGCCTCAGTTGCTGTTCCTTGGCATTTGGGAAAAACTAGATCGATAAATACCTGAAGATTTAAAGCATCTCAGGGCTCCGCATAGGAATGATAGCTGGCTGCATTCACAGGTAGAGAGCTGGCACCACAGGGAGATGCTCCCCCGCGGAAGGAAGAGCTGACCTGCTGCCCTTGGGTTTTACTTGGGCAATTTGCTGGTCAGGCAAAATCTCTGTTTCAGCAGAAAAAAAAAAAAAAAAAAAAAAAAAAAGGAAAAACAAACAATGGGGGAGAAATTCTGCTCCAATAGCTTTAGGGCAAACTCTGAGCCACAGTTATTTGGTTATTGAAACTAAATTATGTACACCTATTTTTTTATAATGAATGGTTAGTACCTAAACTGCTAAAAATAGAATCCGAACACTGCAGAAAGGATGTTTGTGAATAAAAATGAAATAAGCAGTGGTATTGCAATATTTTATTATTATGGCACAGTTAGAGCACAGTTAAGGATTAAGTGCATCTTGAATACAGTTAAGTAATTTTTGCCTACAACCAGGGAATTCTGATCCCCTAACACTGTAAATTTTAATAGGAAGTAAATATTCCTTTTTTTTTTTTCTTTTCGCTATTAGTCACAATAAATTAGTCACAGATTAATACCATAAATACTGTTCTAAAAACTCTTCCATTGTTCCTTCCTCAGAAAATACATTTCGCATACAAAGATTTATCAGAATGTCAAATTTTTCTGTATTGGGTTTCAAGGCAGAAAAGCAAACCCAGAAATGTTATGGTTCTTACATCTCCAGCCAGACCCCTGTGGTCTGTAATGTACTCCTAAATGTCCATTTCCCACACAGATCTTGTGAGAAAATAAGCCTAGTTATCCTGAGCTCTTTCTGTAAATCCAAGTACCAAGAATTTTCAAAATTCCCCTACCCTAAATTAATCTGTGTTCCCGCTTTGCAGCCTGCTGCCGTATCAACCGCACTTCATTTCACTGCTTCATCAACTCTTGCACAGATGCAGGCAGAGCATTTGGTTCAGAATTCTGGTTTATTGGGATGTTCACATAGATCTGGAGTGCACGCTTTGCAGAGGGTCTATACAACTAATTAATTAATCAGGACCAAACTCGTGTTCTTGTTTTTCAAAACGCTGATGTTTATATGCTCGCTGCCTCAAACAGGGAGCAGAGGGCAAACCCTTTGCAGAGACTGCACGATCTGCTGGTGCTCACCAATGGACCGTCCCGAGGACCTGCGGAAATATTTCCATTCCTTCAGCAAACACGGAGTTGGGAAATAGCGTTTTTGGTAGGAGAAGTAGTGGGAGGGATGCTGTTGTCCGCAAGAGCTCGCAGACACAAGTACGTGGTGACAGAGCACTCAGGCAAAGCAGCAGAAGGGCAGGGAGGTTACATTAAATTTTAACAAGAATTTTTTTTTTCCCATGTGTCCTGTCCCTTCTCACCTCACGTGAGTTTTTTTCCGTGATGCAGATAGGCTGCTGTGTGTGAAATCACCAGAACCATTTCTGCTTCCTAGAGGCCAAGCTCGGGCTGAGACAGGTCCTGCAGAGCCGTGTCCAGGGTGCCCTGGTTTCCAAAGAGGACCTCACGTTCTTCCAAGGACTGCACGCCCTTCAGGGAGAGGACAGCTGCAAAGTGAGAGGGATAGAGCTTAGCTTTTATGGGATCCGTGGTGTCAGGGGGATAGGGGAAGGCAGACATATGTTTTATTGGTAATAATGAGAATGAGAAGAGTCGGTATGAATCCAACAGCAACGTTCAGCGGTTTTGCAAGTGTAGCACTTTACAGCGTTACGGTTCTGCAGGATGCAGTTTTATATAAATTCTTTATACCCTGAGTTAGTCAGAACATAAAATATTCATCTTACTGAAAATTTGGATAGTAATTTTCCTGGAAAATAAGAATATGCAAAATATTTTCAGAAAATTTGAAAGTTTTACATAGAGATTTTTGATTTGGTGAAACAGACTGTTTCAGTACTAAGAACGTTTTAAGCAATCAGCTGTGCAGTACTTTAAGGTTGTCTGATGCTTTACGGTAACTGCAATATCCGTTCTTGCAGATTGCTTCTCAAATCTCAGATAAAACATGGAAGTGTTACAAAGTCCCTCAAAACAGCAAAAATATGACTGGCAAGTAATACCAGACCCTGTAGTTTATAATCTAGTTACTGTGATTTATTATGCATTCGGATGTTTCCAGTCCTCTTCTCTATACATTTTTCAGTTAAGTAAATCGAATAAAATATACCATCACATGACAATAGGAGAACTGATTCAGAACATAATTTGTGGTGTAGTATTGATAAATGCTTGGTGCAGCAATAGCAATATGTCATCAATCACCCGTGTTCGTGTTTGATGGCATCATATAAACTAATTCAGGATGAATGTCCTTTGCTTTAACCTTGGTTGTATTTGCAACTTACTCTGGAGGAAAGTAATAATCCTTCATTAGTGGGTAGGTGTGAAGCATCCTCTATCAAGAGGCGAGAGGAGGAGGGAAATTAGAATTGGTTTCAGAATGTGTCCTGAGCCAAAATTGCTTTTGTTCTTTCTCTGCAGTCACATAAACCGCATTAGTTTTTATTGAACATTTTGAAGTGTGTGTAAGTGAATGAATCTATGCATTTTGCAGGTTTGCTCTCTTTTGTCTCTGTTGATCTCTCTTAATATATATTCAAAGATAGATACACGTGAAATGTTTCAAGGACACAGCATAGCGTTGATCTTGCTAGAGCTTTAAATCTTAAGAGCCTACATAAGGCTATGCTTTACATTATGCATTAAGATACTCGTAATTAGGAACTTGTGGTAATGACCCATTCTCAAACAAAATAGCTCTGTTCCTTATTTTCCATTAACTGCATTGAGAGTTTATTTGCCGAGAACTGGGTTTAATTCGATTAGCGGGAATGTGAGACATTTGCAACACAAGGTATATTAGCATAGCACTTTTTTTTTTGTAATGAGAGCCAAAAAGCACTTAGGGGAAGAGCTAATTATTGGAGATTTTACTTCATATAATAAGGAAGGTTTACCCAAATTTTAGTACTCAGTTCTCAAAATGCCTTGAGCTTTAATTAATGGATAAATAAAAATAAAGCGGATTGCGAGAGTTCAGGAGGGGTTTTCTTAAAGTTGCAATTGAGTAAAATCCGCTGATTCAGTAGAGTTCATTTAATCTGACAATTTTGTGGTGTCAGTGCTTTTCCTGTACTTTAATGTGTAAATTACAACAGTGTGTATTTTGCCACAGAGGAAACTGCTCCAGTGCTCAGCGAGGACTTTGTTTTTGCAGAAATAGAGTGTTCTAGAGTGCAATAGATCTTAGGTTTAGTGATAACATTAGCAATTACCCTGAATTTGTCAAGCTGAAAGGCACTGAAAGGAGAGCCATCTTTAATCCATGTGTTAAACTGTGTATGTTCTTTGCTTATATTATGAAAGCCCAAGAAAATCTTGGTGTAGATGATGAGAACAGTTTAAATTTGGAAGCTGGGGAAGATCATATGTACTCTACCCAGAAACCTGTTTTGTTTCTTTTCAAAACAAATTCATGTCCTGAGTGTTGTTGCTGAGTGACTGAATTTAAAAATTAAATTATGGCTAAATCGTAGTGTCAACAAAATCTTATCAACAGTGTATTTACGAAGTGTTTACATTTGTATTAAGATTTGTTGCATTGAATTAACATTGCATTTATTTTATCAACCTTACTAAAAGAACCTTAATATTTTTCTTAAGGAGTTTGCTCAGGTACCACCTGCTGCCAGCTCCTCTTATGCTTAATACTCCTGGTTTGGCTGGAGGGGAATTGCAATTACTGTTGGTCGTGTGTAGCAAATAGGTTTCCCCTCACCTTCTAACTCAGCATTTGTTTGAAATTCCAAACTAATTTGATCTGAGTTTCTTACACCTGTTTTCTGTTTGTTTTCTACAAATCCTCCAGCAGCAGCGGTCGCTGGTGTTGGGTGGGTTGGATGTGCTGGTGGCTAGAGTTAAACAGATATTTGAGCCTGTTTGCAGAAGAATTCCTACCTGGTGGTTCTCCATCCAGGGCTATAGAGGTGATGTTCCCTTACGGTGAGGCAGGGCCCTGTGTCTGGCTTGCACATTGAACGGAGCCATTTCTTGGCCAAGCACTCAATCTCCTCGCAAACTACAGGAGGAGAATTAATCTCACACCAAAAAAAAGAAAAAAGATGAGGAAGTTGTTTGGGTAACTCAGCGAGGAAAACACTGGTGTTTCTCTACAACTTGCACAGATGGCTGTTGACTCCTGTGGTACCCAATGCTGCTCTGGATGCAAAGAGAGCAGGAGGGGGCCCAAGCAGCTCCTGCCACTCTGGACATCCATGCAGAGTCCAGCGCAGCTCCTGGCCCCACTTCACATGGGCTCAATCCCCACTTCACATGGGCTCAATCCCCACTTCACATGGGCTCAATCCCCACTTCACATCAGCTCAATCCCCACTTCACATGGGCTCAATCCCCACTTCACGTGGGCTCGGTCCTTCCCCTTGGGCACTAGGAACCATCGAGGTGCCCTCAAGTAGAGCACCAGCCCATGGCCCCGGCCAGGCACGGCGGGAGCATCGGTCCTACCATCCCCACACCATCCCTGTTGTTTTGATGGAATGCGGTGGTTTCAGGGTCTCTTGTTCTGGTTCGGGTTTTTAATCTTTTAATTGTTGAGGCTGCCACTGCTCCCACTGAAGCCAACGTGAGTTTTTTCATTCTCCCAAAGTGTTTACAGACTACTCCAAATGTAGCCCAGCAGGATTCTGGTCCTAGCTCAAATTAAATGTCATACATAGGATTTGTTTATCTCTTCACAGCCTTCTATCACAGATGTTTGTCCTTTGGCTTGTTCCTTTTTCTAATTAATTTTTGATTATGGTTTGAAACACCTTCTGTCTAGCCAATTTTCCCCCATCTCAAATGGTTCATTTCTTTCCCAGTCACCTACAGTGATTTCCAAAAACTGAATGTTATTTACTTCTGGTTGAGAGTGACCTTCGTCTTCACCTGTATCATGTAACAGAGTTGCTGCAAACATATGCATTTCAATGCTAAACTATTATTCTTCCTAAATTAAGAATTGCTATGTGCTGAATTGTGGTGCTCACAATTATTTGCAAAGTCTAATGACACCGAGTGTAGGAGGAGGAGGATGAGGGGCATTTTTCCTTAATGATGCCTGAAAAAATGTCTCTACTGTCACCATTAAATTATAGACAGATAATAGAAAATTCAAATAGATACTAACGAAGGCCACCTGGGCTGGATTCCAGCAGGTATTTCAAGATAAACTAATATGTCGTTGATGGGCTTGTTCTTAAAAACTATGTCCACACCAGCTGCTTAAGCCCCTGTTGGCATTAGGAACTTTTCTACCAGTCAGCAGGCACTTTTCTTTCTGCTCTTTGCTTTTCCTTTGGCATTTAGCCAGGCTGAGAGTTTCTGTACCGTGGCGCCGGGAAGCTCCTTGCAGAGGCCCCAGAGCAGCGAGCTGGGCGCCGGGTGGCTGCAGCAGCCAGCGTGGAAAAGCAACAAGGGTCCTGCTTTTCTGCAGCATGAAAATAGCTGTCGCTGATCCCCTCCTTTAATGAAGACATTGAGTCTGCCTCCATGCAAGTAAGAATACCAGAAAAAATCATAATGCACAATATCCTCCTCCTCTGCTGTCATTAGGCTGCCCTGGGATCCTTTGCAATGAGGAAATCAAGGAAAAAGTTTTAATTGCTTTGAATTCTGTTCCCTCAGAGAAACAAAAGTGCAAAAAAGCAAAGTATTTCCTGAACAACAGGCCTTCTGTAGCAGACACAGTTATAAAAATTCATTTCAGTGTATAATACCTTTGTAGGAAGCGCTCTTTTAAACCTTCTCCCAGGTAGGAGAGATGTGATTTTTGTTTTTAAGTTGGACTGTGCGTTACGCTGTTAGTGCGGTTACGCTTGAGAATGAATCGGTCTCTTGTAGAAAGCATTTCTCCCACACTTACCTCTAGCACAGTCCCCAGCTACCAGAAGGGAAGTGGGCGAAAGCCTCAATTTTTGTGCTGCGTGTTGGGGTGGTTAAGCTTTTCTCATGGTTTTAGTGTAAGTTATAGTTTCTCTAAGTGGAAAATCTGATTTTTGTTGCAAGAGCCTCCCAGCTGTGCTGTCTAGTTTGTGACTGGTGCTACGATGGCAGCGTTGAGTTGTCCTATACGGTGGTGCTGGGAAGCCTGGAGTTTCAGAGCAAAACTTCAAGCAGAGAATATTTGCAAACAGAGAAGAGGAACGCGAGAGCTAACGCCAGGGCAGGCGTGTCTTGCTGCGAGGAGCTTCCCGTGTTGCCGGCGCTCCTGCCAGCCCCTTTGCTGTCTTGGGTCTTGCCGTCGCAGTCGGGGCCCTTTGCAGCGCGTCTAAAGATCCAACGCTTTTGTACCGGAGCCGATTATAATAATTTGTCTCCTGACTGTTGCTATAATTACTCTAAATTGTGTTCCTCAACAGGCAGAGGGGACATTAGGTTACATAAAGACATACTGTGAGTCATTTTGCAGTACACACACACACAAATCCTCCTTTTTTCCCCTTTCTGCGCGTTAGTGCTGTGTATTCCGCCTTCAGAAGTTGAGCAGCAGAGGAGCGACCTGCCCGTGCCGGTTTTTAGAAAGCATTTTCCAATTTGCTGCACCACGTGTCACGGAAGAAAAGCGAGTCAAAGCTCTAGAGAAGCTGAAGGAATCCAGAGCTTGGGTGGGTAAAATCCGCAGTTCAGGGGCACAAGATTCACGTCAGACCGCAAGGTAATAAAATAGTGCTAAGAGGCTGTGGAGCTGTTTATTGACAAGAAACAGTTTAAAATTATTTCATTTACTACTCTTACCTAGTACATTATGATGCAGCTTTCTGGGGGAACTAACGTAACCAAAGCACTGTAGAAATGCCAAAAAAAGTCATTCTACCGACACAGTTACAATGGCAAGATTTGCTAGGTCTTATCTGTTAGCAGAATTACTTCCAGTAGTTTTGGAGCAATAGTATACTAGAAATCTAGTTTAAAGTATATTTTTTAAATCATTTAGAAATATTAATTGTGAGGAAGAAAAATTCTGACCCCTTCTAAGTGTATCAATGTGTAAAACTGCAAAATTTTGTTTGTAGGAAAACGAGAGCTTAATAATCTCACCTATTAATCAGATATTCATTTAAGAATCAAATGTCACTTTTAAATTATAGGCGTTCCTAAGTCTGATGTGTCCAAACAAAAATATTATTAAATAACAGAAGAAATCCAAATGTCTTTGAGAGTCCAGCCAGATTTTTCTAAATCAGGACCCCAAAGGCACTGTAGATATTTGAATTATCAAATAACTGTCTCTTCTTTAGAATGGGCCTAAATGATCTAATCCATTTAATTAAAAAAATCTTAATAAATGAATTTGCATATTTGATTGGTTACAGAAAACAATCCCAGTAGGTTCAAGTATGCTCAGGTTAATTGAAGAGCTGAGTGTGTGAGGACAAGATCCGCAGAGGGTGTCATCTGTTTACGTGTATTTCCCTCTTTCTGGTGAGAAAAATCTGTCACTTTTTTATGTCTTTTCTTAAAACACAGGTTCAAAACTTGACAGCAATAACCTTCGCACAGTATCTACATGAATCATACGCTATGGCTTCAGTGAAAGACAGTCCTGTGTTAGATTCTTTTGGTCACACTTCAAAGATTTATTCAAACTACATAAGGTTTTTCAAGAACAAAAAATAAAAGAGGATTTTTTTTTTTTCAGGGCTTGGCTCATATAGCCTCTGGGTTTAAGATGGGTATTGTAAGCCTGTGACTAGGCCTGTGCACATAAATGAAATCTTAAAGTAATCTTTACAAAAGGCGTATTCTTATGTGTTTTGTTAAAGGAGGGCTTCAGAGAGTTAGCTAAAGAGAAATATCTGTGGTGAATTTCATGAAGATCCGCTTGAATTAAGGTGCTCAAAACTAGCAGGAAACTCATGACTGAATATTTTTTTATCTCAGTAGTGTATCTGCAAAATGCTGCACAATAAGTGTGTTGGAAAAATACATCTAAAAATATATAATAATCAGTATTTTGCTCATAAGCTTCATAAATGCAGATATTTATCTCTCCATTAATTAATTATGGGATGTATTCAGTTTTCCAACAAGTTCCCCTAGACTTCAAGGTGACCCATAGTCTTGGTCAAATCGCATGAGGCTGCTTAACCAATGTGTCCTCACACAGTGGTGCTGAGATAAACAAAGGTCAAGGATTTTTCAAATCGCTCTTTCTGCTCATGCGTAAGAGAAATTTAGGGCAATGCTTCTTGCCATAAATAAAAATATTCTTAGAACTTCAGCTGCCAGAATCTCCAAAGCGAACGCGCTGTAAACATTTCACTTCGGTGACAGCTACGTGAAGATGCCTTGCTCATTATCCATAAAGAATATGTGGCACAGATGAGCTCAGAATGTAAATTCATAAGGAAAGGGAGAAAATATAATTCATTTTCATGCAGAAGCGTTTTACTTTCTGGTGCTGAAATCTTCATAGAGAATTAATTAGTGGAAATCTAGTAAAAGCGTTGTGCTGAAAATGTAAAAATGCTTTCTATCGCACAAGCAAATAATAGAGATTATAATCATTGAGGTTAAATGAGAAGTGCAAATAGCCTCTCCCTAATAGATGCTCCTTGTAAGCTTTTTAAATATATGACACAAATTATATCAAAGTGATATAAAAGGAGAAATATAAAAGTGTGTTGTTTACTGAGGTGTGGTATGAAATGCATTAACCGTGCGTTAAAATAGACGAGAGCTTCTGAAAAGTTTTAGGGTTTTTTCTTCATTTTGTTTTTTAAAGAGAGAGAAAAGAATTGTCGCATGCAATAGTTGCGGAACTACCAGAACTATGGCCGTTTCAATGCTTAATTTTTGGGACTTGCTGCCGAGCGGCCAGAGCACCCCAGCAGCGGAGCGGCGCTGGCGGCTGCTCCTGGAGTGTCCCATGCATTATTTAGCTCGCTGGGCAGCAATGTCACACTAACCCCCATGAATTCTTGACTGAGAAATAAAAAATTAACAGTATGGACTGATGGGATCGTTGGTATATAGAGACAAGTCCCTTCAAAGCAATTGCAGAAGGTTGTTGATAAAAGAAATATACCAAAAAAAGAAAAATATCTGAGAGTGATGTTTCATGCCATGGTATCAGTGCAGGGGAATCGACTGGGAAACGCCACCTCCCTGCCTGGTGAGGGGACCGTTAGCCCCTGGAGGCACTCCGCTCCCGGTGCTCCCCTCGGAGAGGGCTCCGGTTGGCCGTGTGTGACCGCACGGGATGCGGGATGCGGGATGCAGGAGGCCTGAGGAGCGCGGCCGCCCAGCAGGCTCGGGTCAGGGAAATCGAATCGCGGGAGACAGCCTCATTTTATTAGACTGCGGAATAATGATGATGATTAGTCAGAAGAACAAAAGTGAAAAATCGAGCTCTCGTACGGCTCGTCTCTTAGTAACAGCTGAAGCAGAAATTGCCTGTGATGGCAGGTCACGTGCTCGCCGTCAGCACCCTCCCGTAGCGTGGACCTTTAGCGCCGTGATCTCGGCCTTCATTGCTTTGGTACTAGGGCTTTCGGTCTGTTCTTTTGTTTATTTCTAAAACGTCACTTATCGACGTTATTGTCATTT
>JAYECN011158308.1:0-85812 GCA_035222435.1 Microcambeva ribeirae
GCAAATGGAGCTTGCCACCAACATTAGTGTATATACATGCTATTTATTTCCCACAG
Source organism: Microcambeva ribeirae (assembly GCA_035222435.1). NCBI lineage: Eukaryota > Metazoa > Chordata > Actinopteri > Siluriformes > Trichomycteridae > Microcambeva > Microcambeva ribeirae. Next base: position 57 of record JAYECN011158308.1, read on the forward strand.
AAGAAAAAAAAAGTGCATCTCCTCTGTAATTTGATTTCTCAATCTTATCTTCCAAATAGACTTTTTTTTTTTTTTTTTTTTTTCATTTTAGGCAGACAAAATGTTATTCTTTTTGTATGACAAATACATCTGCAAGTTACCTCAATGTTCTAAAAACAAACCAATTTTTCCATGTTTTAACTAAGACCACATAGATAGAAACCGGCAAGATACTGTGACAGAAGAAGGCATTTTGCTAGGATGATTAAAAGATTAAAATAATCATCTCTTGTGTAGAAAAAAAGCCTTAAGAAATGCTTCTCTACAGAAGAGTGCAAAACCAATTCAGGTGCGCTAATCACAACAAAGTTTAAAAACCTCAAGTCCCCCCAAGTTTTGCAAAAGGATATTTATGAATAGATTGATGCGAGAATTTTATTTTCTGATTTCCTCCTGCTCTGTACAGATTCATACTTGGGCCAAAAATTATCACCAGCAAATACAACAAGAACACAGTCCCTGCAGCTGACACTACACTGTACACTGAAAAACAAAAGCACTTAGACAAGCTGCAGGATAATACTGTAAAAGTAGTGCAGAATCTTTTTTTATTATTATTTAAGGAATGCACAGCAGCTACTATGGGGTCACAACAGCACCTGAGAGGTAAGAAAAAATGAATGCTGATGTTGTCTGAGGTTCTGCTTGAGAAGATGCAGAGGCAAACACAGGCACGGGCAACAAGCCGTGATTTACGCTCTCGGTCTGTGAATGCCAAGGGAGCCTCCTGACCGCCCGCGTGCAGCGGGCGCGGAGCTGGCACAGGCAGCTGCACCCGCTCAGGCTCACAGGGCTCTGGTATCAGGGCTGCCCGGACACGCTGCACCCCGGCTCCCCTGCACCCTGGCCCGGTCACAGCTCATCCACGGGCTGCCACGCAGAGGCGAAGAAACCCCACGAGCGCAACAGCCCAGCGCAGACCTCGCTCAGGCCTTCCCCTCCACTATCAGGGAGAAAGGAGCTGAAGATGTTCCTTCTGTTTTCTTGAGGGGAGTAGGGAGGACACAGTAATTATTTTGCCTTTAGTTTCATGTTTAAATGGCAACAGTTTCAAAAGGAATTTCGGATGTTTATTAATTTTATTGCCATGCCCGTTTCACCGCCATGAACTGCTACAGAACCCATCACTTACTACATTGCTTTCACAGGCCTCTATCCTTATACATCATATATTATACCCTATCTCTATATCCTCTGTCATATATACCAGATTATTATAAGCATGATTACTGTCTATCACCTACTTTCTTTGAATCCTTTAATTTCATAATGGTGATTTCACCACTAGCAGATCAGATTATCCTTGTCATATATGGTTACTTGTATGAATATGACTTGCTTCCACAAGTTTGTCTTTTTATGAATAAATGAAATCTGAATTGTAAGACTTGTACTGCAGATATTTTCTGAAATTATCTGTCTATACTAGTGTAGTCATGTATATTATTCATAATTTATAGGAACAGCTGGTTCAATTTTCCCATAATTTCAGCTTTGTTTTGTCAGCATGTTTCATCACCTAATTACACAATCCCAGACTATTATTCATGAGAAAGTAGAGCTTTTAACATCCTTCTTTCAAGCACTTCCATCAAAATTAATAAAGGCAGGTTTATAAAAGAAACAAGTTGTTCCAATTAAAATGCAGGCAAGCATGTTTCACAGATCGAATTAAGAAGTTGTAAAATAAGATATGAAATTGTCTGAAGTTGTGAATAAAAACACAGTGCTAGTTAATTCCATAGACCTGAGCAAAAAAAAAAAAAAAAAAAAAAAAAAAAAAAAGGTTTTGTTTTTAATAGATGTGAAAATTATGTGTGTGCCACAAAAGCACAAGAAACTGAACATCAGCTTCCTCTTAACAATCGGCATAGCACAAACACCACTCAATTATTCAAACTGTGAACATTACTAACGAGTAGTTCAGCTGAACAAAGTCAGCCTACTGGCCAGACAGCAGCACAAAGGGAAAGGTGAAGTAAACCCTGTTATTACCACAGTAACATCTAGGAAGGTAATTCCCCACGCCGAGCTGCAGCACAAGGAGCGGGCCAAGGCCCTGTGGGCAGGCTGCAGAGCCCGGCACCGCCGACGGGCGCCTCCAAGCAGCAAGTTCCTCCCGCAGGTCCCTCACTCCTCCTTAGGAACACCAAGCAGACGGAGAGCAGAGCACTGCGCTCCTGAAAACTGCATCTTCCTTCCACCTCTTTTCCATGAAAGAAAAAGGAGTAATGGTTTACTTATGTAATGCCATGTTGTGTCTGCACTTAGAGGGACAGACAAGGAAAGAGACAGATTCAGTGATTTAATTGTCATCTATACAGGGAGACCAGCCCATATGCAGAGATTTCACTCAGATCTTTCAAGTTCCAGCTCACAGTGGGTGAGCACTTACAGGAGGACCTACTGGGGTGAAAAGGAGGGGAGAGCGACGACAACATCTAAATTATGCTTTATGTTTCAGGGGTGGTTTTTTCTTTTTCTTTTTTTTTTTTTTTCTTCCCAGAAAATACAGTGGAAGGAATACACTTGTATCAGTAAGATGCAGAATACACCACCAAAAACATACAGAAAATATAAAGACAGTATTTCTCCAGCATCCTTCAGTATTCAACCACTGATCATCCTCCAAATGGAGTTTTCTACTAGCATCACATACATTTTAAAACTATGCAAACAAGTTCACAGAACCATAGATAACTTGGAATGAAACTTAAATTACAGCAAATAAATGAATCACACTAATGCTGAAACTCAGCAGATTTTTGCTTTACACATATGGACAAGCTATTTATACATTTTGCTTCCCATCAGGCTCAGCATGATGTCAGCTTACAATAACAAGTTAATGTTAATGTTTTCCAGTAATTTTCACAGTGTCATTTAACTGCAAGTGCCCTAGCCAAGGTAAACCTTAGGGCAAGGAAAGGTCTAACTACATAATCACAGAATAACCTAGATGCAAGAATATTGCATCTAGGATTTGAAATGCACACTTTGGAGCTGCAATCTATTTCAATTTTATTCTCAAACTTCAGCTAACCAAATATTGCTCCCCAAAAGAGCTCAGTATGCCTTCTGATTTTAATAGCTACAAAGTCCCATCACCTGGTGGATTTTCAGTTCCTCCAGACAGACAAGCATCCTACACGTATCAAAGTGCCAAATTCAGAGTTATCAAACACTTCCCAAACGCCGATAACCTCAAGCACTTCACATTATAATCAGCAGCATCAGGACATACGAGTACTGCATGTCCCTGAAAACCCACCAACACCAAGCCAGTCTCAAAGCAAAGCCACAGAGTTTTCTGGAGCTTGCCTTTATGGAAATGTTAAAAGCTGTTTAGGAAAACCTTTATTATTTTTCCCTTCCCTTTTCCATTCCCACACAATTGGTAAATTATGTTTTTGACACAAAAGAATGTCCACAGGGCAATTTTTATGGAAAAAAGGGATTTTCTGAAAAGCAAGACCTTCCAAGCTCTTTTCCTTCAACATTTCCACAAGCCTGTCTTCAATTTTACCATCCCAGAGGACTGCAGCTGTCTCTCTGGCTGGTGGATGTAAGAACAGCTTTTAAAGTAGTTGTACTTAATCTTTTGCTTGGGTTGCACAGCGGCTTCCTCGCGAACCCAGATTTGCGCATGGCAGATGAGGCCACGCTGGCCTGTCATTCCCTCAGCACAGCATCCTGCTACAAGCCTCTCACCAGATTTCCAACATAAGGATCCTCCCAGCTCTCTTCACTCACAGGTGGCAGTGGTAGCTACTCAGCCTGCCTATCAAACCTTCTTCCTTTCTACTGAAGCTCCTCAGGAAGGTCCCCTTCCAGCTGATCCATGGCAGCCGCAGCATCCAGCAGAAGGTCCCTGGTGATCAGCTGGATGCAGATTTCTGTGCCATGTCACCACCTGTTGGCAGAGTGTGAGCCTGCACAGATCCTCAGGCATTACAGCCTCAAAACTTGCATTAGGAGCAAGAACTAGGCAATGGACAGATTCCACCTCAAGCCAGATTTGGTCAAGGCAACTTAAATCCATCCTGTGTCAGTGATGCAAGAAACTATGGGGATGCTTCACACCTCTTCTTGCAAAAATGTTCTGCCAGTGGACTATCACCCCTCAGCCATACATTCCTATTATTTAATCCATAATCGATGATAAATTACAACTAAGGCTGCAAAAAGGGGTAATGCAGAATGGCTCCTCATCACACAGATCTTATCAAAATACCACAATCTTTTAGAGCCCAACTGGTACCCGTGCAATAGCCTGCCCTAAATCCTGACTATGTGCCCAAGATCCTCGGCATCAGATTTTGTTCGATATTGATAGTTTATGTTGAATTACCTAGACTCACCACATAATATATATATTTTTTTGAAGCAGTAACATTTGATACAGAAATAAAAACTGTAATAAAATATACAGCAAAATAAAGTATAATTGCTTCAAATAAACTCAAGTCTTAAAAATATTCCAATTTGGAGAAGAAGGCAACAAAAACAACTATCCAGATGATTTAGTCAGAAGTTACTGAATGCAGAAAGCTAGGCATTTGTTAAAACAGACTTGACTTTTTTTTTTTTTTTTTTTAAACAAATTAACTGTATTTGGAAAAATAAGGGAACACGGCTTGAAAGCAAGTCTTTTCCTCTCCACATTCCCCCATAATCTAGCTAGCCATCTTCCATGCACTTTATTGGTCTTGTTAGTCTTAAAATATTCTAAAAATGAACCACCAGCTGAAGAAAGGAAGTCCTCCTTTTTAAGCTGAGCAAAAGCACTCTCCTAGTTAGCTAAAGGTATCAGAGTAGAAGTTTTCTGTTCAACAGATCAAAAAGTCAAAGTCCTTGGTCAAATACTTACTCATTGCACTACAATTTTCACTTCAAAGTTCTGTGAACAGATTGCCTTCAGTTACCACCATCTCATGCTCTATCGAATGAGTCAGCCAGAGAGCATACAAAGCAGCAACAATGCTAAGTAAAATACGTAACAAACCATGAAAATAAAGCACTTAAAATTCCTAAAGTTTATCATCTAGTTTTCAGTTTTAGTCAATATACAAATAGTACAGGCAGCATTTGCCACTCCAAATAACCTAATTTCCCCTCTCTCCCAGGAAAAAATGAAGGAAATTAAGGAAATATTAAAGTTGATTTAGTTTCTTTAATTTCCTAAGTTGATCAAAATCAACTAAGGAAACAAACAACAACAACAAAAAATACAACAAACTTCACTCATGACTTAAGGCAGCCTGATTGAACAGAATTATCCATCATTCAGAGACATCCCTGAAGTGTTTGATGCTGTTAGTTCTTAATGATGCTATTTGCAACCTTGCAATTGTTTGGAGCATTCTCATGGCTAACTGGGGCACTGGATTTCTACGTTACAAAGCTATTTCTTAAAAAAAAAACACAAGAGTTACCCACACAGGTCAAGTCATTAGAAGTCTTAACTCATATTCTGACTGCATGCAAAGATATATGAGACAGACTCTCAACTTCTAAATCTCCTTCTGCCTGTTTCCTTACTCAATTCTTCTTAATAAATATTGCCCTGAAAGGAGAAGGCTGATGGGAAAACATTAGTAAGCCTGAAACGGTCAGACAGTTGGTGGAAAAAAGTAGCAGAAGCTGAGCTGGCTGCATCACCTCTGTTTCTGAAGTCTAGCTGTCAACATCAGAACCTACTCCACAATAAAACACGAGAAGGAACTCAAGTAATAATTTACGAGCAAGCCCTGTTAAAACTTAACATCTGTAACTTGAGTTAATGCGTATCTAGAATGAGATCACTTGTTTAGACAACATGAACACAGAGTTCACAATGTTAAATGTACTTGTTAATTTTTTTCACAAAATGCCACATTGTATGATACTGAAGACAGCTTGAAATATCATTAGAAATATTCATTCTTCTGTCAGATGGGCATAAAAATTCTATACATTGATTCCACACATCTGTCTGAAAGGTTTTTATTTAAGAGAAACTTTTACCTAACAGAGTACATTATGGGTGTTATGTATAAGATAAATGAAAAGGGCAGAACATGAAAGAACTCTCTATTTGAGTATTATTATTCCATAATTGCATTTGCTGCTTTAATATCAATTCACATTTTTTTAAGGGAAAACAGCATTATGCTCTTAACTGCTAAACATGATAAAAAGATGCATTATTGTGGCTTCTTTTTTTTCCCCCAGTGATCAATACTCAGCAAGATTCCACATTCTAGAGATTTTAAAACTAAATCTGAAATGCTTATTTTTTTATGACTTCTTTCTCTCAGTCTTGACAACAGAATCTGTCTGATGGTGTAATATCACTTTCATATGCTTAACAAAGTACAATACCATGGCAGAAATACCTGAAGTCATAAACTTAGTACATCATAAATTCCCCATTATCTGTGAAACCTGTGAAATCAAACTGATTAATTTTAAAGTATTTCCTTATAATATTAATCAGAAGTCTATATGACTGACTCAACCACCAGCAGCAACAAAAAAGGCTTTTCTAGGGTTGGACAACCTTAATGAAGCACTTGATGCACTTTAAGGCTACTATTTAAGGTTACTAAGATGATACTAGCTAATACCACCCTGAAAGCTTAAAGTTGCCTGCTCAACAATTTTCTTGTGAAATCTACCCAAAGACAATCACACAAACCCCGTCCTTTGGCCATGCTCCAAAACTATCCACAGGCTGGGGTTTCATGCTGGAGTACAGGATATGCCCATACAGCACATGTTTTTTTATTAGATGGGCTATACCAGGAAACAGTAACAATTATTTGGCAACAGCATGCGTATTTGAAGCCTTTCAGACTGTCACTCTGCACACCTCTATCTTCCCAAGGCATTTTGGCAGTGGGTGATGTTCACTAGGTTGAATGCTAGCACCATCCCCAGGGCACGCACGTACCTACGTTCCCATGAGGGTACGAATAACTGTTGGGCTAAAATAATAGTCCTAGGAACGTGAAGTGCATGAGTGTTTCACTTAAAATGCATTTTTTTTTTTTTTTTTAATCTTATTCTGAGTCCATTGGGGTTCAAAAATGCCTCTGTTTCAAAGAGCAAAAGTTCTAGCTGGTGTTTTTAATGGCACAAAAAAAATCAAAACATTACAAGGCAAAGCAGCAAGCCAAACACACACAAGAATAGCTACAGTTATATTTGCTTTGAATATTGGTCTCGTTACAGTTTCCTCTTATAGTTGCCAGGAGTGTTTGTTTCTACCAATAAGAAACGTCTGTCAAAAAAACAGAGAATAACTAAAAGATTTTGAAATATCTGAATGTGAGACAAAGTACAAAATAGGCATTTAGTTTGGTATAAAAAGTTTTTGTGAGGAACAGGAGAAATTTTGAGTTGTCTTTTCCCACCTTAAACTACTCTCTTCTTTGAAGAACAGCAAATAAAATTTAATAGTATAAAACTAAATGAACCCATATATTTAGACACTGAAAAGGAAGCTAAGAGACTTAAAATGTACTGATGAACTCTAAGTGCTCAATATCTTTGATTTAGGTCATAAATATTTAAGTGCTGAATTCCTATGTGATTTCTGCTAACAATACACAAGTTTATTATATTCCTAGTTTTTGACGACTTTACATGAGAAAGGACAAAACTGATTTCTAAAGCTCAAACCGCTTTCCTAACAGTCATTTCGTTAACATAAAGATTTTGCTGTATGTATGCCAATAGCTGTGTCTATTCTTGAGAATAAAATTAGCTAAATTAGCACTGCACGTTTTCCACAACAAAAATAATAGGCCAGAACAGACCATTGCAATCTAGAGGAACCTCCTTCCAAAAGCAGACTCAAAAAAAAGAAATTATAGATACGAAACTTTCTGCATCTGAAGTGTTACACTTCTCTTTACAGCTGGACAGAGAGATGGAAACATCTGGCAAATATCTTTGAAAGCAGGATAACAAGCCTATTGAACCTTAGTTCCCACAGCAGGGCAGCAGCTGCAGCAACAGGCAGCCTGGAGCACTCCTAAGGGAAGGACAAAGTCCGGAGCAGGGACGCGGAGGAACAAATACCTCCAAAACAGGGGATGCAGGAGGGAAGGGAGAGAGCTCAGAGCGACAGACAGGACCGGAGGAACCAAGGAAAGTTAATCAGGGTGGAAAGTCAGAGAAGGAATGAGGGAGGACAGAACTGAAGCACCTGCTTATCACGTCTCCAGAAGCTTCATTCCTTCCCTGTTTGGTTGAAAGCACTTGGGAGGTGTCTGCACTCCCAAGCACCAAGGCACTTCTGATGATCCAGCAGAGATAACTGGAACCATCTCCCTATGAACAAAGAGAGGGAAAAGGAGGGGCCCTGACAGGCAGTAAATTTAGCAGCACCCCTATCAGGCACTCGGTGCCCTCCTTGCCCTCTCCTGCAGTCAGAGCACACAGGGCTGCTTCAAGGGCCTCAGTTCAAGAGCTGCCCGAAGCTGCAGTGGAAGTTGCATTTCTGACCATTCAACTAGGAATTCATATAAATCTTTGGGAGTTTTAGTAGAAAAGTTTTAGAGTTGGGAGCACGCTGTGCTAGACACCTAATAACATTTTTAATATTATTCTGCAAATAGCTCCAATCTAAAAACAAAACATACAGATAAGACCTTGTAATAATAATAAGACTAAACAGGAGTATAGCACAGTTTCCTCTTGTCACTTCTGCCCTCACATAAGCTCCCTCTCCCATGAAATTTCTTTATATCAGTTAAATTTCTCTACTGTCCTTCCTCAGCCTTGATATCCACTCCCATTCTCTTCAGGCCCATGAATAAGTAACATCAAACAGAATCATAAATCTCAAAAATTTCCAAGGGATGTTATCAGTTTAGACTCACAGTCACTTAGAGTAAAAAAAAAATTCAAACAGAAAAGTCAAAAAGTCATATGAATTTTTTTTCATAGTAATTATTATGGTGCTAGCATTTTCTATTTCCAAAATGCTGATATTTTAAAATAATTATGTTATTAAAACCAACAATGAACAGGCGTAAATAGCATTAGTATAGAAAATTCTTTACTGAGTAATTATCTACTTAAAATAACCTGGTTCTCTTCAACCACTTCTCCCATTCAACATCCTTTTACATGCCTTTTTTCAGCTTTCTCCTCCTTCAGACAGGCTTCCCTTCTGCTTTTTAAATAGGTCTAGAAAGCTTCCAGAGAGACCAAATAACAGCACTTTCCCCCATTTCTCGATACAGGTTGAACTTTTAAAAATACAGGGTATATTAAAAAGCCCTCATTGTTCATAAATATTTTCTATACAACTCAAGCAGTCAGAACTCATCATGGACGAGTATTTTTAAAAGCGTACCCAGGAAGGATTATCTTTCTTCTGGCTCCGAAAGTTTTAAAGCGCAGTTTCCAGATCAAAAGGGAAACTAAGCCCTGTGCGTGTGAGTTTGAAAACATGCTTTGAGAGACGAAAAATGAACTCTGTGGAGAACTCCATTAATCCAGTGCACCACCTAGGAGAGTATTATATCTGCAGGACACTTCACAAGTCTCAACTTCTCCCTTCCCAACTGTAAAAACATCCTTTGCCTGCGACAGAGCGATGGTGTTGCCTTCCTGACGAATCATGAGGGACACTTATTAAAGATACGTAATGTAAAACAGGTGCAAGAAATATGTACTTCTGCATTGAACCGAACACTTGAAAAATCCAGACTGCGCAAAGGTTTAACTGCTGTTCTGGGAGGTCTAAATGGAGTTACTATGCAAAGCCTAAAATAACCCCACTCTCTTCAGAAAGATTTGAATAGGAAGAAGTAGGATGCTGAGCCAACAGTGTTTGTTTCCAACACCTACCCACTGCAAAAGCCTATGCCTACAGGAGGATTTCTTCTTTGCTTACTTAAAAAGCTCTTCTGTGTAACCCCATCGGTATCTAGTGCTTTTGGCCACTGTGCACCCTCTGCATCTGCACAGGGCACAAGCTTCACATCGTCCCCTAGCACAACCTGCACTAGCCCTCAGTACGCTCACGCCTCTGCTAGAAACAGCAGCAGCCTTTTCCCCACTGTTGAAAATTACTTATTCTGCAATAAAATCAGCATATCGTAACGTTTTCAAGCGGCAGACACTAGGCTGGCAACATGAGCACATCTGCACATTCTGAGCGGACTGTAGCAAGGAATTCCACAACGGAGCAAAAGCTGCGTAAGGAGACCCGACTACACCATCTCGGGGACTAGTGACATGTCTTCGGAAGTCAGAGAGATAACACTGGGAACATTATGCATTACAACAAAAGCAACTTCAAAGCAATGTCCATCTACCAGATCAGACCAGTTAATTAGTGCAGTACCATATGAGTATATAAAAAAGTGGCTGGAAGAGAAAACTTCTGGCAAAAATTCATCCCTGATTTTCTCTCGAAGGTTGTCTGCTCCCTTTCTTGGAATTAAGTTGCATTTCTGTTGCATAACAGCTAGAAGATACAAATAATCTTTGTTCTCCCATGCTTAATAACTTCCGTACATCAGCGCACTCTACACAAAAGTTTATAAAATTTACAACACAAGTTATGAGAAAACTACTCTTGTATTAATGGTTATATACAGGTTGATTTTTTTTTTTTTTTTTTTTTTTTTTTTAAAAACTTGACATCAATATTTCTTTTCTCTTTGTACTCATCATAAAAGTAAGGCTTATCTTGGACATTAAAAAACTGAGATCAGAAAAGAAACAGCTGGAAGGAAGTTTCATTGGGAAACATTTCATTACTGCGGGTTTACTTCTTTGACCTGAAGATAACATAACATTTGTTGACTACACTGAGTTTTTACAAGCCAACGTCGAACTGCTACACTTTAAACGTTCCTGTCAAGCCAAATAAAAAGCAATTCACAATAGTTGGTGTTTCTGTGCTACTGCGTAAAGACAAATAAACAACCTGCCACTTCGCCAGTAGTTCCCTCACATCCTCCTTTGTCTTCAAGACAAAATGGAGAAAAAGACCATCACTGACGCCCAGGCTGGCAAAGCACATGCAGGACTGTAAGGTCGGTAGAGCTCTGTGCTTTAGGCAGGCGCACCCCTCACTTTCACAAGAACCAGGAATGACCTTCAAAACACACCCGCCAAATCTGTCTTCTGTCATCGCATCTGCACACACTATCCACCGGAGTCTGGGGATTTTTATTACCTATTTAGCCCCTTGATAACTCTTCTCTGATTGCTTGCTAGCTCTTCTCCATGCCCTATCCTTCTTTGCTTTATATTCAAACGTCCAAAAGTTCATTTAAATTGTCTATAGTTCCTCCAAGTACTAAACTCATAAGCAAAGGAATGGCAGTAACCAAATACCTGAAGCGCCACCTTCTTTTGAAGCAACTTAAAATTCTCCTCATCTCAAAGGAAATAAGGCATTCACTTTCACTAGCCTGGCCCTACTTTCATCTACAAGTTGCCTTAATACAACTGCTCTGGATAATTAAACTACCTAACACACTGATACTAAAACTTTCAAAGTGACCTTCCTCAAGAATCTCTTTTCACTGCTGCAACTACATGCTTGGTGCTCAGCTTCCAGACTCACACATCTCTAGCTCAAGCATGCTCAAGGCTCAGAGAGCACCCTCAGGTTCTTCCCCGGTGCTCAGTTTGGTCCTACCCTTCTTCTCACGCTTGTGCAACGGGCCCTTGCTGGCGCCAGCACACACACTCAGACACAGCTGCACGTGGCCCACAACGGCTCTTCCCAGGGTAGGTTCTTCCCCTGTTTGTCTTGGGGCTTTACTGAGGTCTCCAACCATCCCTTAAAGCACTTCTTCCATCTCACCAAAAATATTCAAAAAATTAGTAATCCAGAATGCTCATGCAGATAATTTGAAGTTCTATTACCCAAAACAAGAAGAGCAAACACTCTTAGGAAAGGCTTGTACAGCTGGGGGAAAAATCTGTTATCTATTCATGCTGTTTTTTTTTTTTAATCATCCTATTATACTTTTAATACAAGGATTCTGCATTCTTTCATTGCACAGTATTTTCAGAAAACTGAGTCTAATTCTACTAGGTGCTGCTCTTCTCTGTAAAATACTAATTGCAAATTTCTTGTCCCACTGAATTCAGTGATAAACAATCTTTAAATTTAACTTTACAGATGATGAAGCGCTTCATCTCATGTTAAGTCTATTTTTTTCTTCCTGTCACACAGCTGATTCAGTTGATGTGATTCACTCAGTTCTTAATATTTGTGAAAGATGCAACAGAGCTAACCATTTCAAAAGCAAAATAAGCAAACAAAAAAAATCCCAAACTCAAACCAACATTCCTTGCACCAGATTTCACATTAGCATGCCCAAAGGAATTGTTTGAATTAAAGATAAAAAATGAAGACACTTCTTTGAATCAGCCCACTGCTGCAACACTGATTCAGCTAGTGAAACTACAGGACTGTGGAATGGAAAAATTCAGTGGAGAAAATCTGAACAACAAGAGTAACAGTTTGTGAAAAGTAGCCAACTGATGACAGCATAACCAGCATAAGAGAACTGAACTTCCTCTTTCTCTTCATGAAGGTTTAGCTCTCCACTAAGGCTTAAGTTTTAGCTCTTTGTTCTCAGTTGCGTTTCTTTACGAAAAGGTCACAAGGATGGAGAGGAGGAGCAACTGCTCTTGCCCTCCCATGAAAGTGGTGGCATCTGCTCCCCAAGCAAATTCTGGGATAAACACGGGGAAGAATTGAGAGTAATATAGCAAGAAGTGGGAAGCAGCCAGCCAGGCCCCAGAGGGAAGGGAAGAACAAGGGAACTGCACGGAAACTTCCCAGGGACCACATCAGAGTGGACAGAATTCCTGTGACTTGCTGTGACCCACCCACCAAGACGTAACAGGATGGCAGGGATTTTTATTCCACTCTCTTCTATGTGGTTGTTCTCTTGCTCATGCAAAGTACCCTCAGAACATAAACAACCTTCCTGAACAAAGCAGCCTCCAGCCCCAAACTCTGCCTCATAGCTGTCCGAGCCGCTGGGAACGCACACGGGCAGCAGCAGCCTCTCGGGCAGGCCCGTGCACACAGAGGCCGTGCTCACTGTGCTCACAGCACTCGCGCTGCTCCGCACCGCCGCGCAGCATTCTGGCCTCTCTGCAGAGTCAAGCACCAGGCGAGCGGGGAAAAGGACCTACTGCATCCCCTTTTCCCCCAATCTGTGCACCAGAGTGGCCAAAGGGAATGCAAATTCTCTTCAAAAGGAAGTGACTGCATAACAAATGGGACACAGATAAAGGAAACTAAACTTTTTCTACTGTTCTATACCAATCTCGGGATAGATATTGTCTGTATTAAGTTATAAACCCACACAAGACCTCTAGAAAGTAGGCTGACGTTACCAGCCTTTTGCAAGGGTCCAAAACAATGCACAGAGAAGTTAAATGAAAACACGTTTCCTTTAATAACCTTCATTTATCTGATCCTGCATCTTCTAAAAATATATAATCGTAGGCTTGCTGAAGTCAATGAAAGGTGGATTAGACTGATAGCATGCCAGATGATGATCTAATTGATGTGCAGATGCTTTAATTTGAAAAAGAAATAAATCTTAATAGTAATTACATCTGCTCCATGATTAATTACAGCAGTCCATTGAAATCTTCTTGAAATGAACAGTCTGAGAAGGTATATACACTCCCATTAGAGTCAAGCTTTTTTTTTTTTTTTTTAATATAATGCACAAATGAGAGATGCATCTCAAGCAGATCTGTAACTGAAAGCTTCAGTTACAGTGCTATTATTCTACTGTACTAATAAAAAAAATCAGACATAAGGTCTATGAGCATAGCACAGCCCTGGAAATCAAACAACATGCACATTACATTCTCACGAGGCAGAAACAAAAACTAATGTCTAACATCTCTTTTCCTTCGCAAATCACTCTGAAAGCTCATGCATTTGGAAACTTTAAAATAAAACCAACTACACACACACACAGTGTGTGTGCATATACAGTCTGCGCATATACATATGTATTTTATATACATAAAAAATAATCCACATATATACATGTAAAAGTGGATTTTATATCTGAATATATTTATATATAATCCACATATTTATAAGTATAAAACAAGCACCTAGATGAACTAAGTGTGCTGAATAGTTTGCTGGGCAATCCATGCCCAGGCTTCCTATAACTTCTATTTAAAGCAGTCAGCTGAGATAATTCATCTACTATGACCAAGGAGCAAAGACAAAGACCAGTAGTAAGGAATAGCATAAGCCCAGGACTTTTTCGCTCAGCTTGTCCAGAAGCCCACCTACCTGACTCAGGGGGAAAAAAAAAAAAAAAAAAAAAAAAAAAAAACACTTTTGTTCGATATAAAATGTAGCCCTACAGAACAAATTATCTTGATATTATACAAAAAACTGTTTAGCAATCAGTTCTTCCCAATCCTTCCTGCTTGTATTTATAAAACAAATTAAACAAACATAAATTTAAAAATGAATAATTCTGACATCAAAATTTTATTGATTTACAGAAGATGCACAAGAAAAGCTATAAGCATTTTACCAACAAACTATGCAGAAGACAATTAACCACGTGCAGAGAACCAATAAAGTCTGCACACCTTTGCGACAGTAGTCCCAAACACTGGCAAGATAAAGGAATCATGGCAAAAATGAGGGGAAGAATCTCAGGTGACCATCCATCCATCTTACAGGCGCAGGCAAGGTCATAGACACAAAATATCTCCAGACAGATCTGCCCAACCTATTCATAAATACCAGATTTAATGTGTCCTTAATATTAGAAAGTAGTTTCCTATTTTTAAGCTCATATTTGACCGAGTTAATGGATTAATGAAGAAAAATGTTTCTTTTAGGCATCAGCTTTCCTTTTTCAAGGGGCAGGTATTTCTGGAAAGATTATGGTTTCTGTAGATACCTCTTGATAACTGTAACTCATCTCTGCCCTGGCCTTTCCCATTTCATTTGTGCATGCTTTGGCCTTCTTTTTATATTTGTCCTAATCTAGTTTCAGCAGGTTGCCTCTTTGAATTCAGTGAGGAAGTCTTAATTGAGCTATGCTAATGCATTATTTCTATTCTGCATTAGGCTAACTCCTACTTAAGTACTTGGTATCGATTTTCTGAAGAAGTAACAAGACTCCATAATTCCTGAATTTTCTTAAGATTTGCTTCAACGTGAAGTCAATCTTGAGCTTTACTGATGCTTGGATTCATCTTGACTACTTCTTGATCCCAAAGAGCTTTTAGATCAAAAATGTAGACATGAAGTGAGAGAGCAGTTGATGTCCCTACCTGAATGCATCACAAACATCACTATAAGTCAAATATGACTTATATGACAAATATGACTATAAGTCAAATCAGAATACTCAAACTATGAGTAGAAAGTGCAGGTTATTGAATACAGCATTTCTGAATTAATCATTACTTAATTCTGCAAGCGATATGAATTTCTGAATCATTTTTAAACAAATGGAATATATGCTGTAGGAATTCCAATCTTGAAGAGGCAAAGGATTGAAAAAAAAAATGGAATATTCTCTGACAAGGGCACTACAGATGCTGTACAACCTCCTTAACTACTGTTAGTTCCTTGACAATCACCAGAAATCAAGGTTTTTTTGTTTCGTTTTTCCCACAAACAGGAAGGCTTCCCAAGTTACAGACTTTGATAGATCTCTAGCAGTCCAGGGATAAACCTCTGAACCAGCACTTCCTTTCATCTGATCAGCTGTAAAACTGGATCATAAAACAAAATGCACGTGACATATTCCATCATTCAGGAAGGCCAATGCAAGATTTCTACAATTTCTTCCCAATTACAAACATGGTTTCCTTCCACCCCTACCTCATGCCAGTTTGAATAACAGAGAAGCAGAAGCTGGTCTCAACGTAGAGAGAGAACAAATTTTAATTTGTATCATTTAAGTCAACACATTTACTTGTGATACAACTACTCACTGAAAACAAAAACAAACCAACAAACAACAACACACAGACAAACCGAAAAAGAGTTAAGCACATTTAAAAATCTACTATTCCACTATTAAAAATACTTTTTGCCAATCTTACCATTGTGAGGGGGGGGAAAAAAAAAAGGGGGGGGCAAAAAGGGCAAAACAGGCTATATCTGGACAAACACTCTATTCTGAACTTTCTCATAATGATCTTTCCATAAATTAACATTTGTCTTGGAACAGCTGAAGTGTTTGCATTACCTATGAGGCATAACTGCAATATACCTCCAAAATTTATTATGTTCCGTGCTGATACGTAAGTTTTAAGTCTGAACAATTCTAACTTTCCTCTGCAGGATTTGACAACATATGGACACGGAAATATGAAAAACAACTAGGCAATCAACATGGTCAGCTTCTGAATGTCCTTTTCATAAGACTCAAAAGATCTAATTTTTAACTGAGTTTTACGCAGACTTACTATTTTCAGTATGGATTTTCATCTTGGTTTTACTCCAAGGAGGAAGTTAAATTCTCTACCATGCCATGGAAATACAGTGCGAACAGTTTCCTACACCGTCAAATCTAAATTTTCCTTAAACTGCTTAATGAACAGTTCCGTAACATACAAAATACCTACAGTTTACCAACTTTTGCAGCACCTTTTTTCCAGTCTCCCCTTAAATGGATGAAAATGAAACTGAAACCACGCATCCAACCGCCTCAGAAAGTCACAGCACTTTGCTCCTGGGACAAGAGCTCACAGCAGGCGCATGCCAAGTATCTAGCATAGTAGCTGGTATTAGCATCTTAGAGATGCAATTCACAGTGCAACCTCCCTTGTACATCCTCTATATTACTTCTTATGAATGCTTGTTATTTTTAACTAGGAACAGTAAAGTTCAGTGATTGAATCATAAACTGTATTCAGGTATTAAATAATTCGCACAATCTTTGTTCTCAAGTCAGCAGTCCCTCCCCAGTGCAGTAGACAAACTGCAGCGCTACCTTCTAGTACCCACTGAACCTCACTCAAGACTAATCAAAAAAACAAGTGCTCTAGCACACAGAACGAGACCACTCCCGAGGCACCAGTGTGGGGGAAGATAAAAAACAAACAAACAAACAAAAAACCACACATACACACACAACCACCAGACCTATGTATACAGCGGTACACAATGTGGTTAACAGCACTGGCTTACAAGACAAATCACCCTTAGTGCACTTTAAGAACTAACCCTTCATTAACATTTTTCTAGTGAGTCGCTAAAAAGAGTGCCAAGGCTTTGAGCACTTCAGCGCAGACTCTCACGACCAAGCCCCTCAGTCTCTCTGTGAGAACA
This sequence comes from Microcambeva ribeirae, assembly GCA_035222435.1. Taxonomy (NCBI): domain Eukaryota; kingdom Metazoa; phylum Chordata; class Actinopteri; order Siluriformes; family Trichomycteridae; genus Microcambeva; species Microcambeva ribeirae. Next base: position 17,410 of record JAYECN011158308.1, read on the forward strand.
ATGGACTTTTTCCACCACTTCAGGATGGATCCAAGTTCTGTGACCCACCTTTGAGCTGCACAGGGCATGCAGCAATGGCAGCCCCTTTTCTCAGGTGCAGCAGCAGTTCACAGGACTAAGCACGTGCCAGTGACTGGCACTCAGAGCAAAAAATACTGGAGAGAATCAACCCTCCTGCTGGGACAACCTCAACAATCCCAAGCACCAGCCAAATCCACGTCCAACTGGCTGAGCCTCTATCCTGCCCAAGGCAGCTACAGCCAGTCCTTCATAAGCATCAAACTGCCATGTTGAATGAAATCAAATGAAAACAGAAGACATCAGCTTTTAAGATACTGAAGGAGTTACCACTTCTTCATTTAATTCACGTAAGTCAATATACACAAGCACCAAGCTGGGACATATATTGAGGGGTAGAGGTAAAGCTGACAGTAACAATTCCACAAGCATTTCATGCATTTCCCTGCAACTTAGGTTTCCTGTAAGGTCATGATATTAAAGGGAAGTCATATGCTGGATAGGATTAAGAAGGAAGAAAAAAAAAAAAAAAAAAAAAAGATTACAATGGGAACATGTACCAAGATGGATTACAAGCTGGGGCAGACTAACGGAGCTGAACACGTACAATATGGCTTTGTTGGATGATTGCTTGTGAAAAACAGGCAATAAAATGGGTAACTTATTACCATGATAGCTTAAAAATCAAACATGCTGAGCCGACTGCCATAAACCAGAGGAACGATTTATGAGGAATGAAAAAATTTCTGATTCCTAACTGATAGTGAGCTCCAGAATGTTTTGACCAGAATACAATATATAGCTTATCAGGTTGACAAGAAGCTGACGGTAGAGCAGGAAAAGCAAATGAAGCGATGTGTAAATATCCGGGAAGGGAACAAGCCCCAGCATCTACAACACTATTGGTGCTCACGGTTCTGAAGCAGAGCTTTACCACAGATTCGCACTGATTTTTGGCTAGTCACACAAACCACTCTGCAGATACATGTTTAGACCTGTAAAGATATTCTCCCTCAAAACATTTTAAAATCCAGAGATGAAGCATTATGTGAAATGTAGGTGCTCTTATTTTACATCCTGCAATCTTCTAATGACCTTTGATATTTGCATTCCACATCTATCACCTGAGAGAATCAGCTCAAAAGCAGCCTTCATACGGGCTTCAACAGCATGTGAAACGTTGTGCAGCACAACTCTTCACACGTTACTCAACTATGAACTATGACAAAAAAAAAAATTAACATATGCAAACCCAAAACTTACTTGCAGCAGTGTCCCATGAACAGCATTCTGTCGTATGCCAGGACTGTTGCAGTCTGGGAGCCCTTTCAGCAATGACAGGATGGTCTGTGGTACCTCATTCACCATCACAAAGGGAACAAGGGCCCGACCGGACATCTCACGCGAACGGTAGACTGGAGAGTGGCCACATCTAGAGAAAAGAGAAATACACTCCTCTGTAATGCAGATGCAATCCACTGCTGTGACTATAAATTTAAGTATTTGAACTAGATATGATTAAAAAAAAAAAAACAGTTATACAATAGAAACTGAAACACATTTTTCCCAAATGAAATCTATAGTATTTCTTCTCAATACAGAAAGAATATCTGTCCAGAAAAATATAACAGACTAGAGCCATATTGGAGGCTTCATTCCTTCAGAAGTTTCTCTGTTTATACAAAGTGGAAGAAGGGGGAGGGGAGGGGAAAAAAAAATAAAAATAAAAAAATAAAACAAAAAACACCAACACATTCTAGGCCATACCTCCCACTGGCTTCTACAATATATTTAAAGGCCAGAAACAGTACCCTACACAGTAGACAAACTGAAAAGTATCTGAACAATAAGTATGTTTTACTTATTAAAGTGAACTAAAATTTAAAACTGTATACAAAGCATAGACCAAAAGAACCTCTTAAGTCTTTTAATATTATTAACACATTAACTAGCTGTGTAGTTAGGAATATATAGCTGTATAGTTAAAAATATATAAAGCAGTATAACAGTATAATTCATATATATTTAATATTTTAACTAGCTATATACTACTTCAGTCATCGGTGTACAGAGTTAAAGTAAACAAAACCTTTAATCTAGTAGGCTAGGCCCAGTCTTTCAAACCCGATGGTGTTTGCACATGTCAACTTTAACACCGGTACCAGAAACAGAAACATTTAGCCTGACAGGTAACATTCAGCCGTAGGCTGCTTGACGCAACAGAGGAGGTAGTGACCACCTCCACAGGGTCTAGAAATGGATGTACCAATGACTTGGATAAGCAAAATGCACTACAGAAGAGCTTTGGTTCTGACACCTCCCAGATGCTTATGACGACCCACGGATACTTCCTTCCTTCCTTCCTCTCTCCTTCTTTTCCCTGGACTGCTTTTTGGTTTAACATTTCTCATGTAATTAAGACTGTCCCATGCCAAAACGGGCAACCCACTCTTCAGCTCTCCCAAACCATTCCTGCAGACTCATACCTACTTATTTAAGAAATAAAATTCAAAGCATTTTAAGGTTTTAAATATCCCTAGCAATTTAAATCAAAATTCAAACTGATTGCTTACTTTAGTTCACATCAAAGAAATACAGAAAACAGTCTCCATCTTGCAACTAAATTAATAAGGTTTTGAATAGAAGACAATGAAAAGGTTCAACTGATACAGGATAGTATTTCTGACAATTCACTCACGGTAAGCCAAAGTACAACTGACAACCACAAACAGTGTTCTGATGGTTTACAGAGCCATCAGCCCCATGATGACATTCAGTACCATCCTCATAATATGGCAGCACATTCGACCCTCCATCTCCCCATCTTTTCCCTCTTGGGAATTTTTAAACAGATCATCTTTCGACAACAGGAAATACACGGAGCAGCTGTTCTTCAAAACAAGATGTGAAAGCAGAGCTGTCAAAACTGTAGGGCTCTTCCATATGGAAAAGCTTTAACTTGGCATTAGGAAGACATGGCAAAAAAGATGACTTAGCCCTTAATAACAAAGAAAATACTTTTTTTAAAGCAAAAACTTTTTAGTTCTACAACACAGTACACAAATCTAAAGTGAAGTCTGTAACTACTCCTCCATTTATGCAGTAACATGTTTTCTTAACCATGAAACTCATACAAAGATGTTTCTTGTCAAATAAGCAATACTGACATTGTTGTGAATGTTTAGTTTTCAGTTAGCTGTAATTGTATATTTAAGAATGCCTTTTATTTTGTTCATGGCCTTTTACAAAGATCATTTCCCAAGGCATCTGACATCTCTTCAGAAGGAAGAGTGGAAAATGGGGAAAATGCCAGGGTTTGCTCCAACTTTGTGCGAGGGTACTTTCCCAAAACAAATGATTCAGAGGGGGTTTTCTCCTCAAGCACAATGCAAGTCATGAGAATGGAATGGTGTGCTTTTTCCTGATAATAAACAGAAAAAGAGGGGTTGAGGACAAGGTCTAAGCAACTTGATTCTAACTTTGTCCTCCTGTAACCTTTTTAAAATAATTACCACATATGCATTACACATGTACAGAAAAGGCAGTATTTTCCATATACATTTTTATTCCAGATTGCTATTTTATCAAATTTATTAAAGAAATAAAAGTGAGCAGCCACAGCCTGGGTCCATAAGAGAACCTGCACCTCCACATTTATGCTGAATGTGTGGCCAGAGGTGCACTTCTCAGAATTGAGGGCAATTCATTTTTCACTTCCCTGTGTGCCCCAAAGTTCAGTTCTGTAAGAGGACCTCGGCAGCCTCACCAGGATCCCCACACCAGACTCTTTTTTTGCCTCTGTGAGGAGCCAGTACTGCCCTCCCACCTTCCTGCCGCCCAGAGCTCACCCAGAGGCCAGGGACCATCTATGGCCAAGGGCAACGTGGAGCCAACAGCTTCTACTCCCCCAAAAGGCAACTTAACCACCAAGAGGCCCTCGAGTAAAGCACCTGCTGCACTACACACTGACAGAAACTGTAACTTCTTGCACTGTAACTGTATATTCACAAGAACCCGCATCTTCATGGGAAGCCTCATAAAGAGCACTTCTATGAAATCATTACCAAGGAAGCACCACAAAAAGTTTAAGAATGATACAGGATAAATTTAATAGGAATACACAAAGAGAATTCATAAGACATCTTGCATCGCCAAAGAGCTCCCCCTACCTGAGGGGCATGCACATTCCTTGGGTTTCTATTTCCCCCCCCTCCTTTCCTCCTAATAATCAGCTAAGAAAGTTTGTTCATCTGTCCATGTCCTCCCACGAAATAAAGTACGACCAACAACACTTCAATTTGCTCTGCCTTTCACACACACCTCCAAGATAGCACACCAGGTCCTTACTGGTGAGCGATCCCTGGATGTCAGGATGCCCTGAGGCGCGTCGGATGTATGTGTTTGGAAGGCACTTGGCTGCATTCCTCAATCATACAAGATATTTGCAGGAGAATATCATAACATACACTGTTTTTTCCTAACTTGTAGGAGCACCATAGATTAAGAACAGGCAGGTTTGATTTCTGGTGGATCTCACTTAGGTATCATCTGTTATCTGTAAAGAAATTAAATGGGATCACTTTGCAAAAACGGAGAGAAGTTTTCAAAACCTGAGGTAGGTTTGGAATAGGATGGATGGAAACCGAATAACTGGGTAACACAAGACACAGAAAGCTACCTGAACATAGTAACACTTGTTTTCTTGTGTTACCAGACCCCAAGTCCACCTATGCAATGTCTGAATACTGATCCATTCCCTGCGCTCTTACATGATTATTTTATCCAGGACTTTGCACCAAGCACGGGGAGCAATCTGACAAGCTGGGACACGGCTGGAAGGTGCGACAAGCTGCCCTGCTCTCCCAGCTTCCCTACCAGGGCCATGGGGCCTGCCAGGGGGACACCCACGTACACACACATCCTTCCCCAGCTGAAAAATATTCGGAAGTTGGGGTATCTGTTTTCAGGATGTGACTTCCTTTACGTGTATATCATTCATAAAATAGACTTCAAAAAGCTACGAAATATCTAAATATCATGGTAGATAAAAGCATGCAGTACACCAGCCTAAGTTTATTGCATCTCAGAATAGCAACCAACAAGGAAGAGTTGTAAAATCTTTATATGATACGTTTCTATTAAATTCCCAGGGTTATTAGCAAACTGCTGGGAGTAGTATTCTGGGTGAAATTTGGTACTGTTTATCTAGGTGCACATGAGCTACTGGATGTAAACATGTTTACTTAAAACAGTTCATGAACAAGAACAAAAAGTCTATAAATCTGAACAGCTTTCACTTTGTGTAACTGTAGATTCAATGTATTTACAATGCTCTGTTCCAGCTTTAACACTCGGATCTTGAACAAACCTGCTACCTGGCATAATTTATGTGAGCAACTCGCACAAGGCACAAAAAGATTCTGTACTCCTCTGCACATATCATAGTATCTAATTTATTACTCCACCTATGAACCAGAGAACACTACTTATTAAAAAAAAAAAAAAAACAGGTGTTTCCTATGTGTTTTTCTCCCTTTCTTATTACTCCCTTTCAGCAGATCTTACATAATGTAAATTAACGAGTGAACAAACATTAACTTTCATATGACTGTCACAGAAACAAACAAGTAGAATTAATTTGAGAAATCAACTATAGCTAAAAATTATGAATCCCTTAAGTAACACTTAAAATTATTAGAACACGGATTAACAAGGAAAAATATCTATTTCCAAGATATTGTCAAAGCAAGCTATGCATTGATAATTTTATTGCTTATTAACACTACAGGTATTTGGTTTTGCAGTCCTCTAGGTAGTATCTCAGCATTGCAATTTTTGTTCTGTTCTGTGAAATAAATTCACATACGTTGCCTTGACAAAATGGTCAGAAGTCAGAAACAACAGCCTGAAAGATGGGGATGAAACACAGGGACAAAAGACTGATTAGAGAGGAAGGAAGAGTTCTGCATAGCAAGGCTCAGTCCTTGTAAATTTGCTCAAGGTCCCTGGCATCATCACAAAAACAGTACAGAAGCAGAGAGAAAGCGGCAGAGGAAAAAGCACAATTACAATTCAAACAAACTAACTGTACCTGCTACTTAGAGTATTTTTATAGTGTGAAGACTTTCTAAATGGAAAAGCTGATCTTAAAATTAAATACAGTTGACGTTATCCTTGCAAACTGAGACTAGTTATGTAACAGTCCTATCAAAAGCACTGTGACAATTAAAAATAATAAAAAAAAAAAAAAAAAAAAAAAAAAAGGTAGCAATGGATTCGGGTCCCAATAGAGAGAATTAGGTTACACTAAGATTTAAGGTTCAATTATTTGTTTATTCATTTCATTAGATTACTATACTTCCCAGAAATTAAAATATCGAAAACATATAATTTTTCACATTTTTTACTGTAGAGACCTGTATTATGATCAGCCTGATGACAACTTTACCTCCTTCAATCTGAAATGAGGAAATAAAATACAAAAAAACAAAACACGAGGATAATTTGAGTATTGATCTAGTTATCTCAACTTTCAACTGAAATAAGAAAAAAAATAATAATAATAATATAGTTCTGTAACTGACAAAAAGCTATTAATACTTTAGAATGCAGCCCGGTAAAACGCAATCATAGACAGAAACAGGTTAATTTTGAGCTATTTTTGCACTGCTGAATCTCTGAACTCATACCAATTTTCTTAGAAGCAAAGTTAATGGTTGCTTAAATTTCTTACAGAGGTAAGTGGTAAGTATCTTAATCTTGCAACATAGCCAATTAAGACAAAACTGTATGTTTCTGTAAGGGCAGTGTTTTCCACACAAGCACTTAAGGAATCAGAATAGCTCTAAGTACTGCATAAAGTATGTGGGCAAGTTAAACAGGCTTTTCTTTGGCAAGCAGGCCCACAAGCTGTATCAAGAACCGTTTCATCCATGTGCTTCCAAGAGTTCTCTGAAGAAAACTGAACATGCTTCTCACTTCCTGCCACCAAGAGTCGGCTATTGTAGAAGGGGGCCAACTGCTATCAAGCTGTTTCAGCAACAGCAGCTTATGTTGTTGTTGTTCAACCAGCCATTAAAGAGGTCGTTTTTTTAATACCTAAGTGCACAAAAGTTGTTGCTGCGTGTAGACTTCAGACCCATAGAATTATTTTCCCTTCAAATGGGGATTCCCTGTATCACATCAGTGACCAAACTGCACCTCCTTGGTTGCATTCTCTACCAATAAATCAAGTAACATCTGCATGTAACTAACTTTAATTGAGGTTTATTTAACTTTGTTCAAACTACTTGAGGTTAGAGCCTCTTCCCACCAGCACTTGGTTCAAACCATTGCGGGAGTGGGAGGGTCGCAACACCTGCTCTCAGATCAGGATCACATAAAAGGAAGATTTTAGAAACCCTTCACACGAACTGTATTTCATCAACATCTGAAAAGTTACTATGAAGTTTCACAACTCTGAATTATGGAAGGAAACATCAACTACTACCAAAATGGTGGGGGGTGGAGGGGAAGGGAGAGGGAAACACAACAAAAACTTAAACTCTATTCTGTATTTATATCATTATTTTCAACTCTATGAAAAGAAAGTCGAAATCATAAAACCAAATCTCAACTTCTTGTAATGATTTTGAAAGCTTCAGCCGGCTGCAGAACTGAAGGCAACAAGAGTGATTTTCAAAACTATCAGATCCATTATACTACCAGACCCATAACAACCTCTAACAGATGGGGGTTCTCATAGGCTTTTTCTTCCAGCAAAGCCACCAAAAGTCTGTTGCCAAAAAGCTTTCCCAGTGCTGACTCTTCTCAAGCCCAAGATTGCTCTTTTTAAATAACAGTGACATTTTCAGTATCGCTGTATACAGCAGTTTGTCATGACTCAGTTACTTTCTTCTGCATAGCTCATACATTATTCTCTTCATTTTCTCATTCCTTCCTGTGAATCCTGTTGCAAAACAACGTGACCAGGGCAAGCTGGATTACCCTGGAGAAAAACTGTAACCCAAAAGGGAAGCACTTCGGGACAGGCCCAAATTAAGACAGGAACTGCTCCCAAATGGGTGATGTGAGATACATTATTCCAGGTAATTCATCTGAACAGTTGTATTGACCAGACAGTTCATTAAAAAGTGCTTTTAATACAAAACCCTAGCAGTATGCTTTTTAACAAACCACTGTAATTAAGAGCAGATGTTTTAATGCAAGAAAGCTGCTACAAGCATGTGCAGTTCTCTTCACCTAATACAAAAAAAGCATTCCCACAAAAGCATTTTGAAGACCACTGATAAAATTGCTTATATTACCGAAATGATAACTGAACTCAGGCACATTTTAATTCTCCGACTGATGCTAGTCCACATGAAAATAAAGAAAAAAGAAGAGAAAGAGATGCATAGTGAACACAACCCTTTAGCAACCTAGACTGGCCATTTATCAAAGATAGCAGTGTTTAGCTTTTAGAAAGACGGTTAACTGATTGCAAGTCAGAGGCAAGTCACGTATGCAACATGCACATGAAACTCACATATGCAACTGCACAGGTGTGAAACAAATCAAACGCAGGGAACCTATTTAAACAGCACAGAACAGCAGCAGTGTTTCCAGTTACATTCTTCTTCAACAAGTGGTTTTGGTATTATTTAAACTTTTAAGATGATACACAAGACTTATTTCAATCAAGCTCTTCCCAAACAAGTTGAAGTATCTCATTATAAGCTCTCTCTCACTCCCCCTTCCCTTGTGTTGATTTAACGTTAAGGTTATAAACATCAACAACTAACAGTTTCAAAGTCTAACAGACATACTGATTTTAAAATTTAATTGTGTTGCTTTATTATTCCCTCTTACTCAGACCCAATGCCTATGAAGCAGGTATGAAGAAGTTACTTAACGCAGAGCTGTAAGAACAAATAACGTAAGATGGTAAGGACTAACCTCTTCAAAAACAACCCCCATTCCAAATGCAAGTAACATTATTTACCAGTGAATATTTATATTTGTGGCATCTTCTAGAATAATAAGTACTTTTTTTTTTTCTCAAGCTATTTTTCATTTAGATCAGAAGCAACCTCTCACAGCTTTATAAAATAGTAGACAATTCCTGTATAGCCTCAGAATCCATATTCATGCACTCCTTCTCCTAAGAAGCCAAAATAAATGTGGAATAATGTCACTTAACACACACTTTTACAGACTGCCTAAAACACTTAAGAATTTCCAATAACCATATAAGAGTTATGAGAGAGAGAGAGAGATCATAATTATATCTGTGCATCTCTAGACAACTGAATTTGTTGTTCAAAAACAAAAGCTATGAACTCTTGCAGTAATATTCCCTCTTTTTCTGAAGTGAAGTAGGCAGCAATAAAGGCTGAGAGGAAAAGGCAAGGAGTTTGTGAGTAGAAGTGACAAAAATGGGCAGAGAAAGTCACAGCAAGACGGCAAAGATAAATGGCACAGGAAATCCAAAGAACCTGGTATGAATCAGTCTGTGGCAAGACAGCACAATAATGTAAACATGTTAAGAATGTAAGTCTGAAACATCCCTATTTATGAAATGCATTAATTACTTAATATCATTAGGTTGTTTCACTACACCAGAAAGGTCCCAAATATCTTACCAATCAGAATACAGTCAAAAATGTATTTTTTGTACTATGATCACACAGAGTGCAACTGACAGTCTATTTTTATATTTCAACCAAGTATTTGTCAAGATAGATTCTGATACACTTTGGTCAATAAATAACTGCAAAATAAAATTAATGACATGAGATTACAGTTCATGTAAGTATTTCTATCAAAACTTTGTATTTTTAACAGCATTTTAAAAAATAGCTTTTTAAGCTTGCTTATATCCGAGAGAATACTTAACTTAATAGAATATTTTACAGGACAACTTGTGTAATGTATACTTTGTACAATGAACTTCTCATAGACTTCACAGAAAGAGCCTGATCCTTCACAACAGAAACATTCTGCTTTTATACTTTAAGGAAAAGTCTTCTATGCCCTGAACATCTGTCTGGATTGGTGTTTAGTTTCAAAAAAAACAGAGTTCTTAAAATTAAGTCAACCAAATTTACACTGTATTTATCTACTGAATAAAATGGAGAAAACTGAATTACATGTGTGGATTAGTCGTGTAACTCATGCCCTTGCAGATTTTTGATTCCTTTCTAAGCTTGAAAAAAACAGAGACAATAACCAGCATCACTTCCTGCAGAAGAACTGGCTCCCAAGTGTAAACCTACTGCATACCAGGAAAAAAAAAAATACCCAAATCCCTAAGTCGCCCACATCTCAGAGACACACAGAGTCTCTCGGGTTTAAACCAAAAAGGAAGAAAAATATAGAGTTTGGTGAAGATCCACCTGCAGGCAGAGGCGGGAGGCAGAGCTGCAGAATGAAGTGACTGACCCTCCCCAACGTCTTGCAGCTGCTCCGCGAGGGTCCCCCCTCCCCAGCTCCTCACGGCCAGCGCCACCGCAGCGCTGCTCAAGGACATCACAGGGTCCTCCAGACATCTTGCACCACTTCAGCCAAATACATCTAAGAAATTGAGCCAGCTGACTTTGCCAACGGCACATGAGGAGCTTTCACAGAGTCCTTTCCTACAGGAAGGGCACGAAGGCATCTTCCCTTGATGCCTGCGCCTTTCCAAGGCAGGACATAACTTGGCTGATCTAAACGTGTGGACGCTGCAGCAACTTCACCCAGGGCACCTAAGTAACAGATTTATTTGCGCTTTGCTGTCATAGTTATGGTAGCATTTGAGCTCCATGACAGTTTGTTCCTAGTGGATGCAAAGTTCTCCTTTACTTCTCTGTCCCTAGTGCCCCTTTTAGGAATTGCCTATGGTAACAAAATAGCTGGTAATGCTTCTTACTATCCCAACGCAATCCTAGAGAATTTTCTTCCTCATTGCACACAATTTTGTTTTCATTATATTCTAGTGTACATTATTAATTAGCAGAGTCAAAGAAATTATTCTTGTCTATTAATGACGAGTTCTGTATTGTGTAAATTCCAAACGGTACCACAATGGGGAGTGGGGGAAGGACGGGGACAGACTGCAAAGGACTAGTATCTCCCACCACCACCTAGCCTGGCTGGCAATAAAACACACCACACACCTTCTCTTCATGAAGGGATTTTTGAATCTATCTTTGTTTTTACATAAGATAGAAATTACAAAATTCTGGACAAGTACCATCTACTTCATAAATATATTAATTTCTTGGAAAGATCTTTACACTTCTAATTAAATTTTCCTCAGAGTTTCTTAATGACTTGCAACATCACGCACCCAGGAGTAACATTGCGTTGAAATCTGCCTATTTGACAATTTCTAAGGGAAATTTCACTAAGAATAAAAAATTACTTTGTCAAGAGGAACATGAGGCACACATACCTAGGAGTTTTTAAAGCTCATTTTTTAAAAAAATTGCTTAAATTATTAAGAATTCCTACTCCTAGAAAGGGATAGACCTCAAGGAGATAAGAATATCCAAGTCATTGCAGCAATACCAATTTAGTCTTCCAGAGAATTCAGAGAACACTTAACACTAAACAAACACTCTGTCAATGCTATGGTACCAGAAAAGGCATAAGGTAACTCAAAATTGCATCATTCTGAAGAGATTAGAGATTTTTTGGACACGGGGAGGAGGAGGAGGAAAAAGGGAGGTTGTTTTTATTTCGTACTTGAAACATTACCTCCTGATCACCTCCCTTGCTAATCAAAAACATTCTGTACATTCCTTCATCTTAGAAAGTAATAACTAAAATAAGATATCTAGCTCCAAATTTAAAAGAGAAGACAAAAATTAAAAAAAATATTAAAAAAATCAGGTGAAGTAATAAGTTGCGAATCAAAGTGTTCTCTTCCAAATAAAACAACTGCAAGGGGGAAGAAAGGGCTTTTAATAGAACTGCGGCTAGGTAACTAAATGTCCTAGTTTAGCCAGGAGTAGCAAGTATGTGCACAGAGACCGAGGTTTGTCCTTGCAGCATTTAATCCTACTCATATTGTGCAATTCTTCTCAGCACGGTCAGAGCAACCATAGCTCAACTCCCACTAGATGGAAAATTCCACTCCGGCTTAAGTGAAACCGTTCAAGAGCCTAATGAGAATTCTTCCTGCTAAAAGCAGTTTTGTTCAGAGGACTGCCCATTCTCCTGCAAACACACCAAGCACTCTGTTCATCCTCTCAGATCAACAAGTTGATGCCACTTTATTGTGGGCAGAGTCCTGGAAAGAGGCTCATAATCAGTTATGTTTTATATTCACAGCCTTCCTTTCTCTCCTGCATAAGCAGTACCTACCTTTCAACGACGGCTGCTGCCTTAGAAACCTAAAAATCTCACAGCAAAATACGACGATTAAGTGTTTTAACAGCATTGGGCTGCTGTGTAGTTATATGCATAAATATACAGATTATATAATACAATACACTGAGTCAAAGGAACATACAATTTAGCGTCTTGATGAATATGGCATTTGGCATCAGGCCTTCTCTTTGATCCTCTCCAAGTGATTACTTCACAGCAATTTTCACTACCATCTTCTAAACAACAATCAAATGACTAGGAAGGAATTTTACTTGAGTTTATCTGCTCCCAAGGAAGAGAAAAGTCACAAGGAAGGAAGCTTTATCTTTCCCAGGTAAGTCACCTGCAGGTACTCCAGCTAACACAGAGTGAAATGAAAATAAACATGATACCCACAAACAAGTGTGTAGGAGCTGCACACAGAAATACGAGTATTGTCATGCTGACCTCTATGATAAATATGCACATTTTCCCCTGCAGAATCCTTAGCATTGTTTCCTGCCAAACATAAAAAATACCAATGCTTTGCTAAGTAAGCCATCACAAAATGCAGATCTCTGTGTTCAACATAATTTTCTGTCAGGAAGATTTAAGAATTTTATCCTAACCTTTCAGCAGAAACCCCAGCCGTTAGTGCCAAGCTCAGCAGAACAAAAACCCAGAAAACACCGTGGTTGTCTTCATCACCACTCCTATTTTAATAGTAAATAGGAGGTAAAGGGGAGCATGCCCAATGATAAAGGTTTCTTCAATGTTTTAAGATCTTCCTTGACATATTTCATTAGTTTTTTTCTACCTGCATATTCTAAAAGGAGTTAAACAACCACAAGAAAAAGAGCCAAAGAAGTGTAACCACTGTTGAAGAGTTATTTTGCTGAAGTATGTACCTTCCTAAAACTGGCAGATACAGTAGCAGAGGAAAATATATTTTAAAATTCCCAAAAGTTAACCAATAAAATTTTTTTTTTATTCTACTACAGGGACACACACACACACACTAACTAATGTTGCAGGCAATAATTAAAGTTCAAAACAGTTCCCCAAAAAGTATTCAAAATTCAAGGACAGCAGCAAAACAAAGCACAATTTTAAGACAGTGCTCTTAAATGCTGTTAAATATAATATTAAATGAAATATACCCTTTAAGGAAAAAAAAAAAGATTACTATTTATTCTTGAAAGTTCCAAATATTGCAAGAAACACCAGGCACTATAACATCACATCTATTGTGAAGAATAAGCAACAGAACAATTCTTTTGTAATATAAATAGCAGCTTAGAGCTAAAACTGGAAGACCTTAGGATAGAAACAAGATTATCTTGTTTCACTCTCAAAGACACAAGGTTTATTAAGAACTTTTCTCACCCTGCTTCTCTGAAGCCTTCACACAGATAGCAGGACTTCCTGTCAAATAACTGATTTCTGATGATTTTTCCTCACCTGTCACAGTTCTGTACCTTTATCAAGCACTTCAGCCCTCACAGCTGTAGTATGCACAACAGCAAAATATCTACGAATACCTTGGTGTTACCACTACATAAATGAAGATTTCACTACATAAAAACTTGGATAAAACACCACAGAAATATATTAGATACAGGAGTCATTACATTTATGAGTTACCAATGATCTTTTTGCAGGACTGAAGAATCACAGAATCATAGAATGCTTAAGGTTGGAAGGGACCTCTGGAGACCACCTAGTCCAACCCCCCTGCAAATGCAGGGTCACCTACAGCATGTGGCTCAGGACTGCGTCCAAGCGGGTTTGGAAGATCTCCAGAGAAGGAGACTCCACAGCCTCTCTGGGCAGCCTGTGCCAGGGCTCTGGCACTCTCACTGTCGAGAAATTTTTCCTTAAGCTCCTCTGGAACTTTTGGTGTTTCAGTTTGTGGCTGTTTCCTCTCGTCCTATCAGTGACCACCACTGAGAAGAGGCTGGCCCCATCCTCCTCACTGCCTCCCTTGAGGGACTTACAGACACTAATCAACCTTACAGAAGTTTTAGCACTGCAAGAATTACTTTGTGAAGCCAGCCGAGCCCATGAGTTCTCATTTACCCTCTCTCTGGTAGTAGCCATGCTGCACAGCATTTTCAGATGAAGTTTAAAAACAAGTCATACAACCACTTTCCCAGTGTAAATTCTTTCTAGTCCCTGAAAACAAGTACTAATAAAAGGAAGTCCAACCAATCAACACCAATGTTCTTCCTTTAAGACTTAAATCTAAAGAGAAACTTAAAAAGGCACTTTAATGGGAGAAAAAGAAAAAAGAGAGATTCTAGAAAGAACACACATCCTGTGAAAGTCCACCAAAAAAAGACCTTACCTTATAATAAATGGAACAAATGGTGCCATGCTCAGAGCTGAGTAAGTGCCGTCCATTGGAGACGGATACAGCTTTCCCAGAATTAAAAGCAAAAGGAACAAATTCGGATGCAGTTTCAACTCTTCAGTTTCACTAAAGAAGTTAAAAGAAGCATTTGGTTAAAAAAGTAAAGAAAAAAGCAAGTCCCTCGCACAACACCACCCTTCATACTAGCCCTGGGACACTTCCACACTTCTGCATTTACAGAAGGTGCTTTAGGTTGGTCACTGGAAGAATTTGAAAACCTTGATGGGATCCAACATGTCATCCAGGACATTCTCCTCCCCACCACTGGGGACCCCTATTCAAAGGGGCTTACAGCTGGGATGGCCTTGCTGCTGATGCAACCAACATACTGTGGCAGATAGATGCAAACAATACTGATTGGCTAATATTTATATTGTAAAAGTGATCAAAAATACAATCAAATTCAATCAATAATTCCTGTTTAGTTAAAGATTTGGAGGGGAGTAGAAGTCTTAACTTGCATTGAAAAATAAGCATTCGATCTTTCTCAGTTTGAAGATTTCCTTAAATCTTCTAGTGATGACACTGTCACCCTTACAAACGTCAGGCAGGGCAGACTGCATGCAGCACGTGCACTTTATTTGCTTAGAGCAGAGACAGGGTAACACCTAACAGATGCTGAAACTCTCGTCCCCCCACCCACTTCAGACCCATCACACAGATGGGTGAATCGCCTGTACATCAGCTGCTGAATTTCCACAGTTTAAACCACAGCATTTTAAGGGGAGAGGGGGGGAGGGGGGAAGGGGGAGAATAAAAACTCCCACACAGCGGCATAGTGGTTTACTTTAAAAGTTCATGAACCTGGGGGTCATAGCATCAGCAGCCCTCCAAACTGTATTATCCACATTGATCAAATTGGAACTCTGAGACACCCTTCGTGGACTCCTTAAAAAGAGATCAAGAACATTCCCCCAAGATCAGTGCGTCATAAGCTAAAAAGTACTCATTTAGGGTTACATGAGGCCATATAATCCTGTATCATTTAAACATTTTAGCAAGTCACACTCACAATTTAACATGAGACAAACAGCCAAACACTTTTTTTTGTTTTTTGTTTTTTAAATCTTTTTCTGAAAAGATATCTTAGTTATTTCAAGTCCAATCCTAGGTACATAGCAACAGCCAGAAGAAACAAAACCAGCTGCTAATCACTCAACATTAGTTCATACTCCAGAGACTTGCTGCAATGTTCAAAAGTTATAAGAAAAAAAGGCTTAGCAAAACACACTAGAAAAACTACACAACCTCAAGAAGCACTGACAAGAAGAACAGTGTTAGATTACGTGTGACACCTCTTCTCAGTTTAACCTTTACGGGGCATTTTATGGAGCCAATCTTACTCCCTTACCTGTCCAGTGTATTGGCTACGACCTCCAACTGTTTGAGAAGAAAAGCGTAAAGACTCGGAAACCGAGAGAAAAACTCCCTTCCTGTCATTCTGAAAAAGGGAATAAATAAGAGATACAGTTAGCATTCTGCAGTAAAATATTATACTTAAAATACCTTACTAGATTTTTGGTGATACAGTGACCTTTGAGAGCCAGGAGAACCATGTGCCCACGAGGAACTCCTTTCAGAGGAGATAAAATTCATTTGTTAGAAATGATGATACAGTCTAGTGTACGCCATTTACGTAACTCTGTGTGTGTGAATACTGGCTTCATCAACTAGACTGTCAGGCCTTTTTGGAGAAAAGAATGTTAAGCCAATTAATAAAAAGAAAAGATACAGCAGCTTGATTTCTGGCACCATTTTAACAACATATTGGTCAAACGAGAAGTCAGCATTTGCATTAGTATGGCTAATGTATTAAATAGCTAATAAACTACATTTAATATATAATACACTAAACAGATGCTTATATTTACTGATCCGGACAAGTATCACAGAATAATAAATTCAAAGAAGATCTGTAAAATACAGCAGTAAAAAGCATCTGGCCTTCCCTTAGCCCTTTCACATCTTTTCCATCATATGTCGGCGGTGGCAATTCCAGGGCACATTTTTGCTTGTGTAGATGTAGCTTATATGTAGCAACCACATTCAAAACAGAACAGTGCAGTGATGCCAACTGAACTCAGCAGCAGTCCAAATTAGTGAAGCAGTCCAGTTCAAGCCACAACAGCAAATCAATCCAAGCTAAAGACATAAGGAGAGATTTTTCTGTTTGTTTCATAACCTTCTGAACAGATAAGGGAGGACTGTTTATAGGAAATCATCATGCATCTTTTAAGCAAGGAGCCTTTTAAATGTTAGAGTGGGGATGTTTTAATGAGACACAGGCACTCTGTATAAACAGAGTTCCCAAAACAAAGACAAATGCATACGATCAACAAAAATAAGTATATGTTAGCTTTACTCCCCTGCAAAAGCTTCAAACCAGCAGATCTACGTCTACAAAAATAACATTATGAGACACTAAGACTGAAGGTTTGTATAAAGTATGTGCACCAAAAATAAGAAACAACAACAACAGAAAAACAAAAACATACAAGAGTAAATCAAAACATGGCAAACATCACCAAAGCTTCATCCAGCACTCAGCTAACAAAACATGCCTTAGCCACAGGCTGTAGAATAAACACAGCAAAACACAGATCACTGGATGGAAGCAAATGTTCAAACAAGGAGATTCAGGAAGCCTTCTGAAGGCACGTAAGAACAGTACCCTGAAAGGCTATAACTAAAAGTATGGCCAAGAATTCTGCAATAATTTCTAACAAAACAAAACAAAACCAGTTTAGATAACAGCTTTTAAATTACCAATGAATTTAAAGTGAAGTATTAAAAAGAATGGTTTAAAACATCAATTCCAATTCACTCATTCAGAGATAATTTAAACAGAAAAAAAAAACCCATATAATTTCTTATTATGGAATCCGGGTGTCACCAGCAGGTCAAGGGAGGGAATCCTGCCCCTCAGCTCAGCTCTTGTGAGGCTGCACCTGGAGTACTGGGTGCATTTCTGGGCTCCCCAGGACTAGAGGGACGTGGAGCTTCTAGAGAGGGTCCAGCGTAGGGCCACGAAGATTATCAAGGGACTGAAGTATCTATCTTATGAGAAATGACTAAATGAGCTGGACTTGTTTAGCCTGGAGAAGACAAGATCCCTGAGAGGGGATCTTATCAACACGTACAAATAACTGAGGGGAGAATGTTAAGAAGATGGAGCCAAACTCTTCTCGGTGGTAATGGGTACAAGTTGAAACACAGGAAGTTTAACCTCCATATGAGGAAGAACTTATTTACTGTGAGAATGACAGAGCCCTGGAACAGGCTGCTCAGAGAGGTTGTGGAGTCTCCTTCTCTGGAGATCTTCCAAACTCGCCCGGACGCCACCCTGTGCCACGTGCTCTGGTTGTCCCTGCTGGAGCTGGCGGGCTAGACTAGATAATCTCCAAAGGTCCCTTCCAATCTCAACCACTTTGTGATTCTGTGAAACCAAATGCTTCCTAATGTCCCTGTCAGACTCCAAAGCTGCAACTTCTCAGCCAATCCAACTTCAAAATAACTTCAAATTTTCTGTACAAACACTGTGTAGCAAGTTGAAAGTGTAAAAGCCAGAGACAAGGTAAAACACAAGCTTTGTGGAAACGCATCAAGTGAAACAGAACATGGCATACATCCTACTCAGGTTTTTGTACTTAAAACATTAAAATCCTGTATTTAAAAATCAGTCCTCAAAAGACACTGTGACAAGTCCAGGTCCTCTGCCCGAGTCTATCAGGGAAAGGCAGAATAGATGTCAAGTCTCCTGTGGAATGGATGGCCTCTGGTGAGAAGCTGAAGAGGGTGGCATGCAAGTAGTTTGGGCTGTTATTAGTTTCATGCAATAAATATTTTTGAACAGCCCCATTTTAAATATATTCTAAATTCACCAGCCAAGTTGGGGTTAAAAAAAAATTAAAAATAAAAAGGATGAAACAATATTCTTAGGAAGACAGCCTTAAATTTCTTGTGTGGTTTCCTACAAGTTTCTGACAGGGACAGATTATGACCAAACTGGGTAACTTATATAAACTTTTACTTGATTTACTGCTCCACAGGTTACATGAAGGGAAAAGGTAGTCTAATTAAAAGTGCTGCCTTAATCATCTGTCATCTACAGAAAAGATGCCCAAAGGCTTTTTGAGAAACACAACTGTCTATGAGCAGATCGACTGCCAAGTGATAATTTTAAATGGTTCCCAATTCTCAGAACAAACAAGGAAAGCCAAGCATTAGCAGAAACTCTGCAAAATGAAGGAGTTACTTGAGGAAAAAAAATGTTCAGGACACTAAGCAATATATTTTCTATTAATTTCATCAAAAACATACTGCTTTGAGAGAAATCAAAGCCAACATCAAGATTGGGCTCATTCATATTAGTGATATAAACGGACTCAAACATGAAGGCATGTGCACATGCAGATGTGCATTAGGCTTTATAATTAATAATGCAAT
Organism: Microcambeva ribeirae; assembly: GCA_035222435.1. Classification (NCBI taxonomy): domain Eukaryota; kingdom Metazoa; phylum Chordata; class Actinopteri; order Siluriformes; family Trichomycteridae; genus Microcambeva; species Microcambeva ribeirae. Next base: position 36,602 of record JAYECN011158308.1, read on the forward strand.
TCATATCTTCAAAAGATAAGCATTTGACATATCTAATTACAAAGGAACATACCAACTAAATGTTGACTAAAATAATCCAAAATCACTATTAGCAGTTATCACGGAAAAAACTTGTTCCTAAAGAACATCTGACAACAAACGATAGATTTAAATTGAAGATACAGATAACGATTCATTCTTTCCATTAGTCACTGACACAGTTCAAACACAGATTTTTGGCAATGCAACTGCCATAATTAAATCCTTAAAACCTGCATTTGGTGGATCACAGGGTTTTACAGCTACTCACCCTAAAGCATGTTCAGAAGAGACATAACTGGGAAAAGCCTTAAGACAGTAATATTTTTCCCATGTCCAGATGAAAATATTTTATATTGCTTCAGAGCTCATTCTTTTAAAGTATGTTCAGCCACATGTTCTGTAACAGTGGTTTCTGTTTTCCTGTTCACATCCCAAAGAAGCACAGTTTCACAATTCAAAATTTCAAATGGGATTGAGATCTAAACAATTGATTGGTGGCACATTATTTACTGCGATCAGAAGTATTTTACTTAAACAGAAAATGCATCAGTGGGTTCATGATGCTTACAATAAATTCTCCCTCCCCAGCGTAAAAAATTATTTAAACGTGTTTAAAATGGTGCTTAATGTCAAAAAGTTGAGAACTAATAAAAGCACTCATACCCTCCCAAATATTACTTTTAAAAAACATTTGTAAAACCATGTATATGTACAATACTTTAGCAAAAAGTAGGAAGAAAGAAAAGTCTGCCATAACCACACAAAACCAAGCTCTACCTATCGCTCCTAACCATTCTATAAGCCCTTGAGCCCCACATATCCTTTCCCACCTTTATCTGTACCAGAGTTTATCTAAAAGGGAAAAAACACATCATGATAATAGTAAGAAAGCCATTTTACAGAATACAAAGATCACGTAGATGGACAAGTTACTCTGAAGGCACAAGATGCCACAAAGAATGGAACCTGATTCCCACCAGCAAGGATTTGGAAGATAACAGTGAATCACTGGTAAAGACTATACAACTACCTATAGTAGTAAAATTTAAAACAAAGGCTGAAATTTTAAAACTGAAACCAGACTTTGAAGATTTAAGTCTTTCTAAAGGAAAAGTCTATTTTAAGCACAAGCAAGAGTAAAGCTTATAGTGTTAACACTCATTAAAACAGACAGACACACACACACGGAAGAACAGTTTCCTTTTCTTCCAAAGAAGGTAAAACAGAAGCCTTTATTACACCCTTTACAGTCAACAGCTCTTCTATTCATTTACCACTGCTTCTTTGGCTTTCCCTTTTCAGAGTGGAGCCAGAGGTGTTTTACAGCAATCTATAAAGACTGCACACTTACAAGTTTTTATTTTATCTGTTATGGTTGTCAAGTAGCATCAAGCTTTTATAACCAAATTCATAAAAGGTATTTGAGATTAAAGCATTCTGTCTACTTGCAACTTTATTCTAACTTCCTAAAAGATTATAGTCATGCTTAAGAGCCCAAATAATTCCTACGAGCTCCTTTTTCATCCTACTTCTTTCACAAATTCTACTGAACAACTGTGACAGCTCCAATTATTCCACTTTTCATTTGTCTCTCTGATTAGTGACTCAACGCTGCATACTGCATGGGTTAATATCTGTGTTATTATAGACAGTGCGTTTTAAAAAAAACAGTACATATTTCTGTTTAATATGTGAATTTTATTGATTTTAAAGAAAATATATCTGAGAACAAACCCATGGATGTTGCAGTATACTTGGCTAAACAGTGCTGTAGACTTAAGAGAATACTCTAGGAGATTAAAGTGCTGCTGTGACATTGGGGCACACATATCATTTTACTGTGACGTGTCAGAGATTACCTGCTTCTGTTCTTTCCTATGCTTTTCAGAAGGACTAATGGCTTTACAGCCTCGTATCCTGCCTTTTATAACTGACAAGTTAAAGAACACTCGCAGTAAATCTGGTCATATTTGAGTTTAGCACAGGTGAGATCTAAATAGAGACTAATCTTCAGAGGGCATTAAGGGTCTCCCAGGGCTCATTTTAAACAGAAATATTCTGAATACCTCCTGTGTGCTGACAAATGCGTTGTCAAACCCATGACAAAGTAAAAAATGGATATACATTAAGCATTTGAAATACACCATTATAAAAGTAAAAAAACAGAGCAGAAATATGAAAATACATTACAGGCAGACATTTAGAGACACAAAGGGAGAGAGTGTAGTTTTCATGAAAGCACGTAAGCTCTCTTTTAATTGTGTCCTGCAAGACAGACTCTCATTATGCCAGGGATTATACTGAAATTATTAACTGCAACATATCAGATCATCCTTTATGTCAAAGAGCAGTAATGTGGAACCTGAGAATCAAATTCATTCTCTGCACTGCAGAAACAATTCTTGACCACATCATTTTAAACCAAGACTGATTTTGGCAAGTTGCTCTCCAAAAGGACATATTTATAAAGACAATCTGAATTTCACATATTTGCTTCTTTTGCCTTCATTAATAGATAGAAACAGAACTGTAGCAGTTTTTTATTGCCTGTCTTGACATTTATGTTCCTTACCCGACTTGCATCATTTAAGTAGGTAGATTCTCTTACCTCAGACTTCACGTTCTGTTTCTATAAATTGATATATTTTATTTCTCTATGAAGAAAAACACTTCAGAAACATAGAATTAAAATAAATGGCAAAAAGTTTTCTTCATCTATCTAATAGGACAAGGAGAGAACAGACAGTAAGCTGTTTTACAGTGATGCTATGGTAAAGACCAAAGCTAATTCATTAATGCTCTCAGGAGTTAAATGATTCATTTATTGCCCAGTTATAACTGAAGAATATGACAGTCAATTAAATGGCAGAATATAACTGCCATTCCACAACAGGACAATTAACTGAAATGAAGGTACATAAAACAAAAATCATCAAATCTGAAGGGGAAGCAAAACACAGAACTTAGCAAACAATTCAGAGAATAATCTCTGCTGGGTTTTAAAAAACAGCAGGACAACATGGTATGGTGTGACTGTCGAAGAAAATCTGTAACATTAAGTTACTTGAAAGGGCTGGTGGGGACAATGATTCAGAAAACTACAGACCTTCATTCTGATGTCAAGAGTGCACAGACATTTCTAAATAAAAATAAAATTAAAAAAATAAAAAATAAAAATAAAAGCTTGAGAGAACAGTTAAAGATATAGGAATAATTTAAAACCGGAATAAAGTGCAATGTGCAAAAATCTTACCAAACTAGACTGTATCAACCTCACCCATACCTTAGTAAAGGAAGGTAACCAATTTTCCTAGATACCTTGTTATCTCAAGGTATCTTGCGTAACTTAATTCAAAACTGCAAACTTTTTAATCAAGATTTGATTAAACACACACACACTGCAGCTCTCTAGGTCTCAGCAGAGATCCAGCTCCCACAATTCTTCTTTCACAGCTAGAAAATATCATCGGATTTCTTTAAGACACAGAAAAGAGCCAGGACTAGACAACTCCCTTCAAGAGTATGGGGGGGTGGGAAACAAACAAACAAAAAATCTACATGAGGTCCACACTTTAACTACAGTTTTGAGTAGATTATACGATGGCTTAATCTAGATGAGGGACACATTACAAGTAGAGTAAACTATCAGATAAAACAGAAAAATTAAAGATGACACCAGGTCTTAACAGCAAACCCAGTTATGTTGAAAAGCAAACAGACATACTGGAAGTCACTTGCTGGTGAAGCTAATCCAGACCTGGAACAATGTTGTTTAATACTCTAACTTAAGACAACAGTAGCAGTTAGGTAGAGAGCTAATAAAAATCTGTTGATGGAACAAAATTTGGAGGTATCGTGAGCAGAGAATATAGACTCAGTTTAAAACAAACATGAGTATCTTTCGAGGAGTAGCAGAATGACACGGAATGTAATAGCAGATAAGAACACTGTATCTGAGTAATCAAAAAAGGTGTTTCAACTCGAGAGCTCATCGGATGGAACTAACAAAGGGATCCAAGCATACACGTTTCCTTCATCATGACAAGCAATTAAGGGCAAATGTGATTCTGTAATATATTTATCATGATACAGCCAATACGGACAAGAAAGTATTAACATCACGCTCAAACAAAATGGGTAGGACGTAACCTGGTATACACCGTGCCTAACTTCCAACTAAAAGAGAATGGCTAAGGGAATAGGAAATAAATTCTTGGAGAGGAGATTTAAAGGCCTCAGCTTGTTTTGCCTGGCAAAATTAACAGATGGGATATATGACTGACATCTACAAATAGCTCAAGGGAAGCATCAGAGAGGAAAATAATTATTTAAAATGAAATACAATGCTGACATAAGAACAAATAAGCATTAAATGGCCATGAAAAAACATATGCTGCAAGTTAGGTTTCCAGCGATCAAAGCAGCAAGATTCTTCAGAAGTTTATTTGGGAAGGTAGCATTCCAGAAGTCTTCCCACAGGAATAGTGGAGAAAAGGCAAATTCTTTCTAATGTGACTTGATTAGTTTATAAAAGAAACTAAATAGTGCCATTGCTATACGCTTAGGAAGGGACCTGAGTCCATGTCCCAGCAGGACCCTTACTATGATGTGTTCACGTGATTCTGGGCCTTGCCAATGTGCACAGAAATTCCAACCCTTAAAGCTGAAACACAAGCAGACAAAGTCATGTGGAATTGTCGCTGACATGCACATATATCAGCACACAGATGTGCTTGTGACCGCGTGTGTGTGCATGTGTACATACACACGTATATAATTCTTTTGTGTGCATGCATAAGATGCATGTGCATGCAAAAGTAAATACATATACAAGCATGTGTATATAATAAACATATTTAAATAAAAATATTAACCGATATATATTTTAGCAAGAGGCAATTTTCAAATATCAACCTTGGTGCCACTGGTCAGAGAAGATGATATGCAAGAATCTTCCAAAATGCACATGGGATGATCTTGAGAACAACAGAAACCTCATCCAGTTCAACAAGGAGAAAGAAAAAGTTCTGCACCTAGGTGAAATAACCCCAAGCATTACCACAGGCTGCAGACCAACTGGCTCAGAAGCAGCCCCTCAGGAAAGGACCTGGGGGTTGCAGTGGCTTCCAAGCAGAGGACAAGCCTATGGCAGGTTCTCGCTGCAAACACAGAACACGGCAGAAGATGAAGGGAAGCTGTTATCCTCCTCTGCTCGGTGCTACGAGACTGCGCACACAATTCTGCATCTGGCTTTGAGCTATCACATTCCAAAGCCATTAGAGAAACCAGAAGAAGGTCCAGCAAACAGCTGGTGGGACACTGGCGCCTAGAGGACATGCCCTGGGAAAAGAAGCTGAAGGAGCTAGGCCTGTTCAGTCTGAAGAGCAAGCTAAAAGGAAAACCTGACAGCAGGCTACAACTAGTTGGAGGAATCAAAGATGACACAGCTTCAAGCTGGAAGAAAGCAAATGACATCAAGGGGTTTTCCTTCCAATCTGTGTTTCTATGATTCCACAAAGGTGTGTTCCACTCCAGCACCATGGGTTTAATGTTAGCCTCTTGAACACAGTGTTTTTCTTTCCTTCCTGTATTTGAAAGCCCAGACTTGCTACTGAAGTTTCAGTAAACAATAGCTTCTGCTAGGAATAACAAGATGTACATGTTTTTTTAGAAACAGTCAGTAACATTGTCTTAATTTCAGCATGAACTATTATTTTTGGCACCATGTGTGCTATAGCATATAAAATGTTTCATACCAAATAAAATCATCCATTTAAATTTTCCCTAGTTCAGACAGGAGCATACTTGTGAAAGCTCCTGATCTGCAGTTCCTCTGGATGAGGACAAGTGAACGACCATCATTCTTATTAAGAGAATGGAAGGCAGAATGGTCATGTAATTTTGAGGGTATGCTTGGAGAACCACAGTGAGGCCTCAAAAAAAAACGTTAAAAAAATACTGTGATATATCAGCTAGCAAGACCAAGACCAAGGGCATATTAGATTGCTGCATGCATGTTTTTCTAGACCTAACACGGCACAGGACACCTCTTCAGTGACAGCAAAGGCCAACTTGTCCACCACCTTATCAAGTCAGCTTAAAAAAAATAGCCCACAACAACAACAAAACCCACACAGATTCAGAATTCATTTTTACCCCATATGAAATGAAAAACACTACGAACTGGATAGAAGAATCATTATAAAAATACAGGGTTTGCCCCTTCAATAAATCTAACACTTGTTTTGTAAAGATTTAGAAAATACTTAAATCTCAGAACAGTAAGCAAAATAGTTCAAGTTCACTGACGAGAAAACATTCTTTTATGCTGCATAGTCCTAAAATAAATACTTAAAAGGAACTAAGAATATGCCACTATATCTCGGTTTCCATTTCCCTTCAGATAGAAATGCTAGAATAAACATTCTTATTAGTTTACGTTGCAGTGTTTTTATAAGGTTAATAACTGAACTGTCAATCAAGGCCTACATAAATACAGTAGTTGAATACCTTCTGCTTTAGAAGCACTTTTATTTACGAGAGAGCTAGCCAAGATTTCCTAAGGACTGCATGGTCTAGTTTGCTTTGATCTCTTTTAAGTACAATTTTCTTTATACTTCTTGGTTTGCTATTTATGATACCTTTGTGTAATCAGGTATGGCAAGTGCACCTGTGTCAAGCAAATACTTCAGGAAAAGTGTGACTGAGAGGAATAATTATGCAACATGCAGTTGACTAAAATAATTTGTAAAGTCTTTTTTCCAAGAGCACTTCTGATGATAAAATAGCAAAAGAAATAAACACACAAGGGCCTCACAAGAAAAGTAGGGATGCATCACTTAACATCACAGACACAGTCCTGGCATTTACAGCAATGTATTAACCAACATTAGATTTTTTTTTTTTTTTTATATATCTACATACACACACATACTTTTTTTAAACAACTATTTCTCTAGAAAGTTAAGCCATGTGTATATGCATGTGTGTGCATTCACACATGCATATAGACAAGCATAATTAAGAGAAATTTATATATCTCTAGAAAAGCCCCCAGTAATTCTGTTCAATCACTCCCTATATCATTATCTTTATCGTTTTTGCCACAAAGTTAACATCATAACCGGCACTTTCTCACTATCTGGCAGTACTTCTGTGGAGAGTAACTGCTTATTACTTCATATACGAAGTTTCTGAATTAGGGGCTGTCTACATTACACGTGGAATAAAAGAGAACAGTTGTATCAATTCAAATTTTTGAAAGCTTTTATCACTGCAACAGAAACTAAATTACATACATGATTAGGCTTATATATTAGATGAAATAAAAAGTATTATTTTACTCATTATGTTAAATATTAATATTATGCCCTTAATTTATTTAAAACAAATGAATGGATTGAAATTACTTCAGAGCAGCACATATATTTTTACTTTGGGCCAGCCTTTATTCAGTTTGCTTTACTGTACTCATCTCTGTTTTCTGTCTCTGACATAGGACATCACATTATGAAGTTTTTCTCATGTCAGGAGTGTGTGGATGCATGTGTGTGACCCCATCAGTCCCATAGATCTGACTGGGATTTATGCACGTTAATGTTGTTCTAACGAAGGGTTTACAAAATAAAACCTTAAAGTCAAAGCAGTTCTGTAGATATTAGGCATTTCAGAGAGACACAGGCATTTCCTGTTCCTAAAATCAGCTGAAATCACATAGACAAACAGCATCTTTAAGCTCAAGGAGAGGAGTCATTTTTTTTTCCCCCCATAGGCTAGACATTTTAGATAGTTCTGAAGTTGTAAAATGAATAATTGAAGTAACAATAAGGGGAAAAAAAGATTTATGAGCTTGTTTTTAATGTGTGCGAGTTTCTGCACAAAACTTTCATCTTACATTTACCAGTTAATAGCACCTTATCATCATTACTCCCACTGTAAAAACATCTAGGAATAGGAAGCCTGTTCCAAATTATATTTAAACAAGCATATTGTTATTGAACTATTAATCAGTAGAGCTGTAATGGTTATCTGATTCAACCTGAACTTTTGCATGCTTTCTTGAGATAGTTCTGACATCAAGTCTTCCAAATCTGTCAAAGTCAATAAAAAAGAGCCAGAGCATTTAAAACAGCACAAAGAAAGTTGACCAAAATAAGCATGGCCTATTTTTGACAGAAAGGAGGAGCAGGGTTTTCTTTTTAACAAAAACAAGCCATCGCAGGATAATCTACTGCATCAGACTCCTATTTGGAAGCAGTCACTGGAAATATCAAGGTGGCATGCAGGATATAGGCAACAAAATGTTGTGGAGAAAGAGCTTGGAGGAAGAGTAAGGACCAGACATACCAAGGGCATTTAATCTCCTTGGATGACTCATGAAACATCACCATCACTGAGGCAGGATTTAGACTGCTGTGGAAGAAGTTGTGACAGACTAAGGTTGCTTGAGGAAATCCACTGGGGAAGCACTGGTGAGATCCAAGATAAAGCAGCCTCAACTGTTCCCCCTGCAGCTGACAGTCCAAGAAATCCTGAGCTCCGAGGCACGTTTTATGAATCCCACCACATTTGTAGTGGCCTGAGGAAGCCAGTGCAAGAGGCCAGCACCCTGCTGCCTCAGCATAGCCCCTCCACATCAGGGCTGCAGACCCACTGTGCTGGTCACCATCCTGTCAGGCTTCGCAGTAATTCAGCTGGCACAGAAGACTCCTGACAGTGGTACGTCTCCCAGTCAGAGCTGAGCACTTCAGGATTAGATTCAGTGAGCATCTTAGCGACACCTTCACAGTGCTGTCCAGTTTATGACATTGGGTGCCAACAGCACTCAGCCACATATAATACTTCAGGCAATTCCTCTGTTTGCAAGCAGTAGCCATCTCAGATGCCCTATCAGAGCTCTGTACGATGGATTTGGTCCTACCTAGTTACTTTCAGATATGCAGACAAGCGCTTGCTGAGAAAGGTCAACCATGCAATTGGCAACAAAAGCAGAACAGGCAGAGGGCAGCGCATCCGCACAGTCTGTTCACAACTACTTAGCTCTTTTTCTGCTCCAGAAATTCCTGTCCTTGACTGCCCCAGTTCTTCGCTCCAACACAACCACTGATGCAAACACAGGGTAAATGATCCATCTACAGCATGATCCCAGTAGATCCCAGTAACACCTGAACAAAGACAAGCATCTTCTACCAGCATCTCCTCAAACTAGAACCCAAGTTTTCAGTGAAGGGATTTTCTTTGCCCCACTCTCACTATAGCCTTGTCCTCAGAGCCAGAAAGACCACTGTGGTCACATTACTGACCAGCCTAATACCCACTTCATGTTCCCGAAGCCCAGCTCCTCTTCCTCTCCTGCTTCTGGCCTGCAGTACAAATGGCCACTGCAGATGTAACTTAGTATTTCTGTTGTCAACACACTTAATCCCTTGTCTGTCTCTGAGATGGGGAACCCTTTCACACTGTTCTACTATGAATGGGCAAAATGACAAAGGAATGTTTGGAAGGGAAGACAGGACACAACAAACCATACCCCATCATTTTTTCACGCACCCAGAAAAGCAAACCAAAATGGCTTACTGACCCAACACTGGTTCTAGTTCATTCAGTCATTGAATCCAGAAAAAAAAAAAAAAAAAAAAAAAAAAAAAAAAAGGCAAACATAACATACACAGTGTGGTAAAACTGGTGTTGTCAGTACTTTTCTGACAAAGCTTTCTCACTTGAATTATTTACAAACTTTCTTACCCAAACCATAGCCATTTCAAAGCTTAGTTGAGAAAATGACCATAACCCATCCTGTTTCAGACAGATGCCCAGAATAGCCCAGCAATAAGGCAACTCCCACTGACAAAGGGTACACATTTAAAAATCCCTTTTCTAAAAAATCAGGCACAGCTAAAACCTATGCAAGGTCCCAAGAGCCACACCACAGATGTAGGCTCTACAGGCTGGCTTCAGACAGGCTGCCACTTACTGCACAGACAGCTCTCTGAGCAACAGAAAGAGAATCTCAAAGCCAGAGATCTCCTGGCTTTCACACAATGTCCTGTAGATGCAAACTGCTACAACGCTGGCGTTGTTGAAAACAAACCAGCAGATTTAAAAGTGAAGGAAAAAAAATGAAAAAATCACTTTAACATATAAATCCTGCTCTAGCAAAGTACTAAAGCAAACAGGTTTAGAGCTCCTGAAGAGAAGAGGTGCCCGAGCACAGCCGCAGCCCAGGAAGCTGCGCCAGGAGCTGTGGAGCGACACTGACCCCATGTGGCACGTCTCAGCGGGCACCGCTACTGCCCAAATGTCGCGTCCCACTGAGCACACACTACCCTCAAGCCACACACTCGGCAAAAAGAAAGGGGCATTTCACACAAAACAGCAAAACTGTATCATTTGCTTTTTGTATTAATATTTCTGATAGCCACAGAAATCATATACTTGAAATCAAGTCACACTAAAAAGATGACAAAGGCAGTCTCAAAGTCCTACAAGTGTTTTCACAATTCCTGCCTGTTATTGATTTATTTTAAAAAAAGTTTTCTCATGCTGTATTTTGCAGTATTGCCTATAAATAATAAATTGGCTAAATAAACTTTTTAACTAAGAAGCAGAATGTGCAGAGAATGAAGTCAGGTTTCACCTCTCTCAGCCAAAATGAATACACAGAAACCCCTGTAAACAAAAAGTTTCAAAGCTGACGATGCCAGCTATATAAGAATTAGCAGTGCTTTTGATGACTTCAAGTCAAATGTATGAAAGTTAACTTAGCTCTTAACTTAGTTAATGTATGAAAGTTAAGGCATTAACTTGCCCAACCTCATTTCCCAACCTCAACAGATACTGAGGTTCACGACTTTGCACAGGTTCACAAATGGCAATCACAGATAATGTACCACACCACACACATTTGGGGAGTCCATCTGCCTTTGCAGGGCAGAGGTACTGCTGAATTTTTCACTGGAGGACAAATTTGAAAGAGCTGAGGTACAGATCTTGCCCGATAAGAGCTAAATTTGAAAATAAAACTCAAGAAAGTGTTACAAAATCAGTGTCAAAAGAGAAGAAAAGATGCTTGGGGTTCACAGGCTGTGGGATTCCAGGTATGGATGAGGAGAGATCTGGGCTTAAGAAAAAGTAGAGATTGTTATTTATATTTAAAGGGAAATCTCCCTCTGTGATCTCCCACTTGTTCTTCTTTCCAACATTCATGTACCCATAGTAGTACCTAATTTTTCACTGGGACAACACTCTGGTTTTTGTGTTATCATTACCATAAATAACCTGCCACTTTACTCCTATGACTGAGTGACGCCAGAAATCAGTCAGGTAAGCACATTAAACAGCTAACAGTTACACCACAGAAACCATTAGGAGTCCACATTTAACATCTTTGGAGGCAGGAAAACTACAGTAGCAATACAGAATCAACGCTTAATAAGTAAAAATGAACATAATTTTCAGAAATGATGCATAAAAGTTGTCTCCTTTCAGAAACTGGGTACCTTGCCCATGTTTTGGAGATCTACTAGAAATTTCTGAAATATTTACAATAATTATCCATAATGTGAACATTCTGTGGCCCTGCAGTCTCATCAAATATTTTTAATTAGTTTTTTTTCTGGATTACTTCTGAGTCCCTACAAGAACAGCAGCCTCAGCTACCGAGCACAGGGCAGGGACATGTCTCGCTCCACAAGCTGAAGGGCTGCAGAACAAGTGCAGGGGTGGGAAAGGGCCCCTTTGGAAGAACAGACACTTTCTCTGCTTGTGTTCTAGCAGGAAGGCTCCAAGAAACGAAAGTACTCAGGACTGGGCAGTTCTGGGGTCAGAAGAAACTTGAGATTACTGAAGGCACCTGTGAGATACAGGATTTGGAGCAGGACTGTGGAGGTCAACAGTTGAATTCCTGGGAAAATAAGCTGTTTTACAGGACAGACTTTTTGAAGCTTAGAGGAAAGAGATGAAGGAAAGACATAGGTGTTTTACAGTAAAAAGACTAAAGAGAAAAATTGCAAATCACTAGGGCTGAATTACAGGCCTGCTTCATAGGGAAGGGAACACACACAAGTGAGCACTACCCCTCTTGCCCTTCACTCCTCCCTTTGCTGTCAAAAAGGGCAGCCATAGCTCATGACCACAAGAGACACTCATCACCTGAACGAGTGGGAGGTGCTGCCCAAACCTCTCAGCAGCATTCCTTCCCTGTGCAGCAACACATGAGTACAAATTAACTCTTATTGCCAAACAGCAGGCATCTTGGGAATTTGCCAGTACAGTTTAAGCAAACCTAGATACACGTTTTTATAATATTGCGATTCAAACATATCCATAGAGCAAGCAGCATTTTCAATTGTTGTTGGCTAAGGACATGTTTTGTAAACTTAAAATGGGTACCAAATAACTACGGCTTACCTATTTTTTTTTGAGTTTTCATCCTTCTCTCTTTTAACTCCAAAAATTCTTGTTATTAGAGCACTAAAAAGAAGAGTAGAAGAATTTCTTACCTAAAGAAAAAAGAAAAGATGGTGAAGATTTAAGACGACCTTTAAGTTGTATTTACTAATTTTTAAATTTTAAAGGGGAGCACAGAAACAACTAAGTGAAGGACTGCATGCGCAAACTGTTTGGAAGCCAGTACACTGAAACTATAAATTCAGAAAGTATTGTCTGTTAAGTCAAGATGGCACTAATATAAAGTTTAGGGTTTTTTTTCTTGCAGATATCTGTTTGTAATGTTACAGGATGTATCCAGATTTCTAACAGATAACGCATTCACCCTTATGCACGGCAGGTCATGAAACATTATAGCTTACCACACCATATTTTAATGAATGGTCAAAGTAATAGTGAGAAGAAATATAAATTAATTCTTACTAGCTAGACATACTGACTCAAAATCTGCCAGACATATATCTTTCTCTAGAAGTTGATCTTTGTCCCTCATTCTTATCAGTAACACTTCATATTACAGGACAAAAATGTAAATACCATGACCGAATCCGAGTTTTCTGGGGTCTCCATTATTCTTTATTGTCCCTTAGAATATTACATCATACAACATTCCAAGAACTTTGGGACTGTTATTACAAACATTACCAAAGTCCTGCTGAAGAGTACCACCATGCAGTCTTTAAAGCTATAGAAATAAAAATAAGGATTAACTTACTGCCCAAACAGGGGACATGAAACCTAGGATTGCTGCCTGTATTCCATCTGCAACGTAGGGCATGATGTTTTCACCTAAACGGGTATCCCTAAACAGCGCTCGCAGGACATTTAAAGCATGAACCTGTGTGGGCAAAAAAGACAGAAGAAAATACCTATTAATTGGAGAAGATCTTAAATGTAACGCAACTTAATCACAGCAATGAACTCGAAACAAAAATAATCTGTATGCACACTTGCACTTCAAGTCTACATTAACTATAATCTAGAAATACTGCTATTAAAAAATAACGTATTGAAATGATACAACAGTAAACAGTGTTAAAAGTGATTAATATTTTGTAATACATTCTTCTAACAAATACAGTTCAGTCATCACAGTGAAGGCCAAAATGCTCCTTTCCTTAGGTTATCATGACTGTAAAAACAAATTTCAGAGTTGATAGTAATCTTTCTCAACATTCTTGAAATACTGCTGCAGATACTGTGAGAAAAAGTTAACTGTACCTCAAAGGAGGAAAACAATCACCAATTTTAAACTAAAACTGACAGATAAGCTTGCCTCACCAAATGGAGCTTTTTCTTATCTTTATTTATGCTCTGTAGGACAAGGTGGCAATCCATGTAGTTTCACAGACTTTGATAAGGCTACACAAATTTATATCAGATGATCTGGCACAGTGATTAGAACCCAGCTAATTTCTGTTTTTGTAAATATGAACCATGATTTGTTGCCAACACTTTCAAGCACTCAGTAACTGAATTTTGAAGATACAAATTTTTACACGTAAAATGCATGCATTTAAGCTTTACAAGTTACTTGGTATGTATAAATTTTTTCATAACTTTTTTTGCACATAATAATCATTTCTATGGTTTATGCAATGTATTTTTATACCCCAAATGTAAACAAATGCTTGCTAATCTCCTTGTATTTTTTTAAAACAAATAAAACAGTAAGCTTCTACTATGAGTAGTAAATTGATCATACAAATTCAAAGTGAGTATGACTATTTGCTGCACTTTAAAAAAAAAAAAAGTGAAGTTATGTCTATTTTGTTTTGTAATTTTTCAAATTCCAGTAACCCCAGTAATGGGGGTAATCTCTGTACATGTCAATGCATTTTAAAATCCAGCTATAGATGATAAAAAAATTACTAATAACAACAACAAAAGTTTCCTTAACTGAAGAAAAACACACACTTTTTTTGACATTTGCCTTTGATTACACATAGTATTTTACCTGTGGAATCACACTTGTTGATTCTTTCAGAGGTGCGGCCAAAGATAGCAATTCTTTCATTGTCATTTTCAGCAAGTCAGCTTTGCCCTTCTTTGGTTCTGAAGCTAACAAAGCCTACAGAATATTTAAAAAAATAATAATTTTTAAAAAATCACATATTTCTAGCCATTTTTCTTTACTACCAGTTCTCCTTCAAGTTCCTATAGCTACCACATTACAGCCTACCTTATGACCATATACAAGAACTAAAAAAAAAAAAAAAAAAAAAAAAAAAAAAAAAAAAAAAAAAAAGAGTTTGAAAAAAAGTAAGTTTCAGTTTTCATTCTTCTTGTCTTGCTCCTCCTCGGGAGTCAATAGTTCAGTAAGAAAGCTTTCCCTCTGCATATGAAAATTTATTGGTATCTGACTGATAATAAGTTATGACATTTAACAAAACAGAGAATTTGTTATATCAAAAAAAAATCTGTTGCATTATGTCTACTTATATTTCCTATATAGACAGTTCTTTGGCTTTGTAATATGCACATGTTGGCCATAAGGTAGCCAAAGAATAAATCCTGATCTGCAAAAAAATAAGTGCATAAAAGCAGCAATTCATTTTTAAAAGCAGACAAGTGAAACATCCACCTCTAAACAGTAACAATGCAATGGGTAGGGGCACTAAGCTCAGATGAAAATCCTCTAATTCTATCCTCTAAGATTAAATTCTTATTTCTCTCTTTGTTAATATCGCTAGTTGAATTTGTTTAGCTCTGCAAAAAATGGATAATCACAAATTACTTAGTAGTAATAATAATAATAATAAATGATTACCAATTTGATGTATGTGGTCCAGAGTCTGTTCAGGATATGTTCAAAGGGAGCATTTAATAGCACATTACACTGTATAAAAACAACCAAACTGAAAAAGCCCTCCAAGTGCTTAGCCCTGAAGTGTAGATATTAGGCACATATTTGAAAGTAGTCCCTGCCATTTTAACAACGGCTTTAACAAGTGGAGAAATAAGGCGGGGTGGGGGGGGGGAGGGGGAAGAAACCCCCCCCCAAGACACCACACAACTGGGAGAATGAAGTGATTACTAGCATTCCCTACCCTAAAAATGCTAAGTCCATAACCAGCATTTTCTCACCATTTCCTCTGCATCCATTTGTAGTATTAGGTAACAATATTACTATTTTAAATAGGTCATTTAGAATGTTTATTATCGTCAAAATTATGCATAACCATTAAAACAGAAATATTGCACTAAACCAAGAATAAATGTCACAGGAAGCAGATGGCAAAGAGACCACATTGAGTTGTGATCTTATGCATTAATAAAATGACCTTATAAGACTACTGCACTGTGCATGAGATTTTATATTTTTATAATCTAAATGTAACACAGTTTAAAAGCCAAAACTACTGCCAAAGAACACTAAAAACAACGTATATTGCAAATCTTTTCATTAACTGGGTAGAAAAACATCAAGAACTTCGAGAATTATCAAAACAGAAGCATCCGATTTGTTTATCCGAATGACTGGCCCAGTACAAGCTCTGCTATATGTACTTAATAACGTTGATCAACTTCAGATTATGCAAACGTTTGCTGTAATGGAAGACTATAGGATCCATGCAGTCCTTAACATGACCCAGCATCCCATTTTATATAAAAACTTGACCGAAACACCCATTAAAGCCCACTAGATTAGAACACTGGGGTGGGAATGGGGAAACCAGCAGACATGAGCTCACCAAATTCATTTTGCAGAGGCCTTAAAGATCAAAATTCCCTTTCATATCTGTAATTGCTGAACTTTAAAAAGAAAAACAGCTTTAAAATCAATGCCCTTCACATGATTTGTGCTGTGTAGCGCACACACACACACACACACGCACGTGGCCAAGCCAGGAACAGCCACGACTGCCTCCAAAGATGCCCAGCAAAGGTAACTTTTTCTGGGCAAACTGAGTGTGAGAAACAAACAGGATGAATTCCCCCAGCACCACAAGCTTGCTCCCAGGAGCCCTGCACACTCTTGGAACATACTTGGGACTACACTTAAAACAGGCAGAGAAGCTTACAAATCATGCAGTTATCTTGAACTTGTTTTTTTAGAAAACTGGCCAAAAATTAAAATGATGGGGGTTAATTTAGAGGAAAGTAATCATGACCCCCTTAAGAACAAGGGGGAATAAAAGCAGATAATTTTATAATTTTGTCATTGTCTCTTCAAAGCTCAACATACTCTCCCGCTTGCCTCTCCTCTCTCCAAAAGGAAAACAGACAGTTACATGATAACAAAGCTTACTTAATCAGAGGACTAGTCAATGATTTTGCAGGGATTTTCATAGTGGCCATCCTGAACTCAGATCTTTGAAATTCCAATCATTGAATCTATCTCCAACCAAAGATTCAGTAGTCTTGCTCAGCAAGACTGCACCAAACAGCTTAATCACTTCATGGTTGCACAAATTCTGTCAAACTCTGCAGGAAAAAAAAAAAAAAAACCCTACCTGACCACACAGAGGTACAGAGGTATGAAATAAACAAACATTCACCAGGAAAAATCAATATATAGATATAAATAGAGATAAAATTAACTCTTACCTGTATATAGAATGGAATTCCAGCACTACGCCTGGTTGCACATAATTTAGATGAAGGATCGCAAGATTTGATCTCTCCTAAGACATGGCATAACCATTGCTCTGGCATCTTGCGCAGACTCTCACTGTTACACCTGTAAAAAGTAAGCAAGAAAGAAGCCAGGTCAAAGTCAAAGTAAGTAACGGTCAACTTAAACATATTTTTTAAAGTGTTTCTTATCATCTGCAAACAAAACCACACATATACACACAAAGAGAATTTTAAAAGAAAGAAATTTTAAAAGAGATTTTACTTTTTTTTTTTCCCCCAATACCTGTACAAATATCAGCCCTATTTAGTAAGTGTCACCAGGAGAAGATATTTCACTAGACAGAAAAATAGAATTCTACCATCCAGCAGCTCACAGTTCCCTTCTGCAAGAACACCCTTATCTGTCTCTGGAGGAAAGGACATAAAACACGAACACATCAGTTACTGTAGGAAGTAACAGTACAAATTCACACCTCTATTGTCCCATAGAAACTACTGCATGACCCTTACTTGAACTAACACAAACAACCATGTTTATAACCATACAAAACACAACTGAAGCCTCTCACAATAAATATATATCAATGCCCCTGCAAGCCTCAGAGCAGCAGAATGAAGAACAAGTACTACTACTCAAAATTCAGTTAGTCAAACTTCCAGTAAAGTTTCTGGAACATCTAAATTGTTCTCCTGTCATGAAATATTTCTCATGTGCAGTCGTATAATTCAGCATTACCTGAAAGCAAAGCACTTCCAAGGGCAAGCAGCATTCAAGTCTACTTCAAGTGCCAGTGTTTATCAAGTTCAGTGAAATGCAACATACTCAATGTGAAAGACCAAATCATTAATCTTATTTCAATGCTCCAAAAGGATAGTTCTTTGTTGGGAAAAAAAAAAAAAAAAAAAATTTAGTAACACAACTTCGTTATTAAAACCTGGCCTGCTAGCTAGACACACATGATTCAGACTGCATAAAAATATTAATCACTGTGGTCAGTACAATGGCAATTATTGCAATCATGCAGGATTTCCCCTGCCTAAAAATATGAGCTATAATTAAATTCATAATTAAGCAGTGAGACCTTAGAGCGAGTTCAGATTTTTACTTGGGAGACTGAAATACAGCAGCAAGAACAAAGCTAAAATGCAGCAGGAATACATTTCAAAACTAAAATCTAATGGGAAGTCCACATCTTCTTTGCCTTTCATTATCTTTTCCTCATCATGCTTGTCTTCTCTCCCAAAGTATGAATTTGGGCAGGCTAAAAACTCAATACTGGGCAGCAAGTAAGGTTTTCATCTGTAGTTTAGCTCACTACCATACCTGAACTCCCAAGTCTTGAAAAAACAGCCCCCTTCCACCCTCTTATCCCCCTTCCTTCTGTTACAAAATAAACAGAAAATTAATAATGGAGAAAACACAGGTCACAGGAACCCCCAGGTAGCCACAACAGGGTATTTTTTTTTTTTTTGGTCTTCAAAGATATCCCTTGAATTTCTACAGTGAATTTCTCGCTCTGCTGTCAAGTCCTTTCCCATTCTCTGGGGATGCCAAGTCCATCCCCACGTTGGAACCTCTTCCAACAGCAGACGGCATTTAATCAGCATTTCAGGAAATCAGAGAAACAGAGCTGCATGGGAAGGATGTCACCTAATATTACAACATAAAGCAAGGCCACCTTTGCCCAGGCCCAGAAAGCAGCAAACCAGTGCCTTTCCTTCCGGAAACGAGCCATCGCTTTCCCTCTACCTTCCTCTTTCTACAGTCCTCAAGTAGCTCCCGCTTCTCAGCCTTCCTCCAGCTGCCCAAAGGATGGCACAAGCTTTAGGATGCACAAGAGGGATGCGATTCTGAACCAGAGACCCCACAAAACTTGTAGCGGATGCCCCCATGGCTCTGCCCAGCTAGACTGTACTTTACAGTTCTCTTAATCCAAGGCAGCCCATAATGCGAAAGCTTCTGATTCTGTCTGTGGCTGGGTCCTACCCCACCAGCCAAACAGAATTTAAATGTCTTGGTTTATCCACACAAAGAATGGTGCTGATCTCCCTTGGGTATGTTATTCTAGTATGAA
Source organism: Microcambeva ribeirae (assembly GCA_035222435.1). Taxonomy (NCBI): domain Eukaryota; kingdom Metazoa; phylum Chordata; class Actinopteri; order Siluriformes; family Trichomycteridae; genus Microcambeva; species Microcambeva ribeirae. The sequence goes on from JAYECN011158308.1 coordinate 55,726, forward strand.
AGCAAACATCCCACGACACAAGCTCATATCTGCTGTGGTACAGAAGAGCACAAAGTAAAGCATTAAGAAAATATTCAAAAGTCGCTATGCAGCATACTGAATATTTTATTCTTAAGTAAATTGAGGCTTTTTCCCTTTCAATAGTAGTAGAAATAGGGAAAAATATATTGAAATTCCATAACTTTCAGACTCCCTTAAAGCTGTATTGCTTTGATCTTGCCACAAGTAATTCTACCTTGTGCAGTCACCCACCAAGACCCTTTTTTCTTTTTTAACATGTAAGTGTTATTGCTTTAAAGTAAAAAAAACATTAGAGACTATTGACTTTGCAATTGAGGAGACTACTCCCTTAAATTTGGCAGCCACATTTCTTTATGGTCTGGCAAGAAGAATATTGTCTTAAGAAGCAGGTGGCCCTAAAATTTAAGAATAATAATGAAGCTTTATAATATAAAATGGTGGTCTCTAGCTCAAATGCCCTTTTCCAGAATGAGTCAGTAATTATTTTTACCACATCTAGCAAACAATGTTGATAATCAAAATCCTATGCAATGACCCCACATGTAAATTACTTCAGATACAACAGCGATGGCTTTTCCACAAATCTATCTGTCTGTCTTCCGGTTGTAACAATTTCACACGTAACCAAACCAGTTTCTGTGGTCAGGTGGAGCCAATGCAGAAAGGCTGGTAATTCAAATTTGAAGTCCCTTCTCTCATTCATAGGGCTGTATTTTCTCCTATTCAAAATTAATGGTGTGTTAAGAACAAAGGGTCAGTCTTTGATTTGGCTTTCCTGGATGCTAGTGGTTTGTGGCACAAGCTTCACATGATCAGAAGCATTTTCTATACGGGTATATGCAGAATTTAGTGTTTCCAATAGCTGTAATCCCTCCTATCTGGGGAAAAGAGGTTTTCCTTTCACCTTTTTTCTCCCCTAGAAGAACTACAATACTTCACTTTTTCACATACGTGCTATGATTTCTATTCTTGTCTTCACAAGGAGTCATGAATCTAACCTCAGAATCACGTGTTCTTAATCAAACCACCCTCAAAAGTCCATTTTTAAGAATATCCTCTAAAACTAGTAAGACTGGTCTTCTCATGGACGTCCTCTTTCTCACAGCAGCTGCTCTCAATGAAGCAAAATTTTCCACAATACAGTCACATTGAAAAAGCTCCTGGTTTGAGGTCTCACCAGCAACACTGTGGAGCACAGGGCTTTGGTGGCCTTAAGAACTGAGACACGCCACCATCAGCCCCATCTTTTCTTTCACAAAGCACAGGGCATAAGAAATGGAGAATACAAACATCAAACCTTAAAAATTATCATGCCTTTGAATTGAGTAGTGCCTTAATGTTACCTACTGTACTTTACTACTGTATAAACACCCCAATGAACAGCAAGAGGATATTTTTTTCCTCAGTGGACAAAATTCCTTTGATTTTTAAACAACTATCATTACTTTTGGTCTATGTCCTTCACTACTTTGATTATAATTTTATCAAGAAGTTAATAACAACTTTAGCCCATTTCAACAGAAAGCCCATCAATGGTTTTCCAATTTTACAAGTCTTCCCAGCAGACTCCAGGAGTCGGGGAAGGCAACAAGTACCAGCCACTTCCGAGCAACAAAAATGAGTCAGAAGCAGAGTCTGCAGTGAAGGATCAAGAAGGTCTTTTCCCAGTTCCCCAGCAAAAACCTTACAGCTAACAGTTCAGTAACCCTGTGTTTGACAGATTAGCCTTTTCCCACTGATAGGGGATTTAATGTTTGCCAAATCAAATTAAGAGTTTTTCCTTCCTCTTATTTTCTGACAGAAATTTATGTCACCTTGCCTTAACTTGTTACATAATACATAAAAACAGGACTTAGTGAATTTAAGTTCAATTTCTTGAAAAATGCCCAGAATACATTGTTCCTAAATAAATACACTGTGCTGTTTAATGTAGCTTCTCCCAAATTTTCCCCTTGCATTCCATAACTTGGGTGAAGTGAAGCATTACAGCCACAGCTATGCAACATGATTTTGAAATTTCCTAAAATCTTCACATTCTCCTCGCTCTCTCAGAAATGCTTCAACAAAACAGATACGAACCAAACTGGGAAACTCGAGTTTGTAACTGCTGTCAACAGCAGACAATACCAGGCAGATGTTAACAAAGATGAATGGAATACCCTAATAGGAGTGAAAATGGAGCAGGGAAAACTAGACCAAACTAAACCATTCACATTCAAATGAATGTCAAAACAGACATCAAATTTCATGTAGGTCATTAAGATAAATCTCTATGGAGGAAACAGGTTTCTTTGACCACTGACCCAGCCAAGTCTGAAGACCATTGCTCGGTCTAGAAACCAGTCTACTCATGGTTATCATCAAGACAGTTACTTCAGGACTAAACCACAGAAGCAAAACCCAAGCTAGAGGGATCAATATTTTGGTGTGGGATTTTATGCAAACGTCTGGCTCTTGAAGCAAAGCACTATGTTTCAAAACCATCTTTCATAAAAGCATGGGAAGGGATTTATCACAGTCTTAATGGGCTATATTTCACCAGGTACAATTGCAAAGCATCAGTGAAGCATGCAATCCATGCATGCAATCCATGGAGCTCAAGTTGAGCTCTGTTCAAAGGACAGGGTCAGAGAGGCACGTGACTGCAAGCTGTGCCAGGCAGACTTCCTCCCCCAGAACTTGTGGATGCAACACTAAATTAATGTCGATTCTGACACACATTTCAAGACCGCCTGTGAGTCAGGCAGCTACAGAAAGAGGAAAGCCATTTCCTACTACCTGCAGCAGAGAGGCTCGCGACTCCCATCGGACACCTTCGGAGACTCCAGGGCATTCAACAGCCTGACAGGGAAGAGCATTCACCGAGAGACTCCATTTGCCCATTTCAGAGAAAAGGTTTCAACCATGGCATGTCCCAAGAAAATACTGACCCAAAGTACACTGGCTATTCTGAAATCAGTCTCTGCCTCCTTAAACACAAATCCTAACCAGGAGACTATACTTCCTTGCAAAAAATCTCCTGTTGTAATAGGTGTTTCAACAGACACACTCTCTGGCTCTTGCAAGCTGGCTTTTTTCCAAAGGAATATTTGTTTTACTTAAAATAACTTAAGTTTTAAAACCTTAAGCAGTATGCATCATCTAAATATTATTTTGGACTATTCAAATTCTGAAGAGGAAGATAGCTTAAATTAAGCTTTTTTTTTTTTTGGTGATATATGCATATTGCTTAATGCTTTTATAACCATCAGACGGGCAGCATCCTTGACTCTCCATTTCAACATTACATAAACCTGCTTTTAAGTCGGAAGAAAGGGGAATGGGAACTAAGATTACCAGAAGCAGCCATGATTTGTGAAGGCATAAGCATATTATAAAGTTCACTGAACGCTAAGTAGACTCGCTCTCCTCCATTTGGCTCTGCTTCTAAAAGAAATTTAAAAACTGATAATCAACGAAAAATAGCTGGTAATGTGTCCACTATAAGCTGTCACAACATTATGTTTTTCAGTACTTCCTGCTTTTCAGTTAGCCTTGTCTTTATACTCAGATTTCCAGGTAGTCTTGAATTTGCCTAACATCAGTCTAGTGGGGTTGCAGCTATTTGAATCCGTTCCTTCTTCCCTTAAAAATGCTGGTGGTGAGAGAAGCTTTTTATATTATTACAGCACTGCTCCAATGGTTAGCCTATGTCCAAACTGATGGGAGAAGCCCTTCAAAACGAGCAGATCATATGGCACAACTGTGTTTTTTCTTTTTTTTTTTTTTTTTTTTTTTTTTTTTTTTGAAAATCAGTACACCTTTATATTCACATCCAGCATGCCTAGGTAGGACAACATACTGTCATATTCAGCAATTCTTTCTACACATTCTGTCCTTTTTAAGAGCTTACTTTGTTTGGGCTACTTTTTTCTTTTTTTTTTCTTTAATATTTAAACAAATTTTAGGGAAATACCACCTGAAACTACAATACTAGTTATTGGACCAACAAGTTTCAATTTGCTACTCCACAGCTGCAAGGAAGACCAGTCTCTTTGAGGGGGAGGAGGAAACAGTTTCACATGTAAAATTCAACATAGGTAAGAATACAGAAAGTCTTAAATTACGTCAGGGGTCTGCAAGAGAAGCAATAGAAAGAAGGAAGTTTTTCTTGGTTTGTGCGGGGGTGTTTGTTTGCTTGTTTTAACATTACTGGAAGTGCCACATCTGATTCCAGAAATTGGGTGAAATACTGCCTAGTGTGCTAACATATATATAAACTGCAGCCAAGAATATCCAGCAGACAGCAGACCAGTGCTTTGGGCTCAGCTTGGAAAAATCTGTAGAAGTCTAAAACATCCGAGCTGTATCCCTTTTACATGAGATTTACTAATCGGTGCTACAATGAAATCACTTTTCTAGGAAGCTGCCCACACACCTGGGAACACCTCACCCATTGCCCATGATACACTCCCAGCCGCTTTGCCTCTGTGGGATTTGGGGCATCCTTTTTTTCCCCCTCCCCTCTTCTTTCTCTGAGCAGGTTTTGCTCTCTCAGTACTCACAGCAGTAAAACTGGAAAAGATGGGAGTCCTAGAGCAAAATTAGCAGATCACACAGTGGCACTCAGTGCTGACCTCTGACGCCAGGTTACGGCAGGTTTAATGTGCTGCAAGTACTTCTTTTGCCATAAGGCTAACCTAAGCAGCTGCCCCACCAACATTCAAATCCCCATGAACAAGCCCTCAGTCCTGGCTGGAAAACTCTTTGAGAGGACACACTATGAGCTGGTCATGAAGCTGTTCTGCATCAAAATAACAATAGAAATAAATCTGTTCCCATTACCAGATTTATTTTTACTTTAAAAATCTCACAGAAAAGATATAGTGCCTCAAATTCATCATTACAGTACTAAATAAAGGCAGTGGAGACTCACTTGTCTTATTGAAAACTGAATATGATATGACCGCAATACATCCTAGATAACACGGAATCATTAAGAACGCTTGTGTCTGGTCTCAGAAATAGGTAACTAATCACTTAATGGGAATTCCAGCTCTCTAGTATAGACCTCAGGACAGTTCTGATCATGAATTGTTCTAGAGAAGTATGAAGTTACAAGAGGAAACAAAAAATAAATAAAAGACTTCGTATCACATCTTGCGATACACTGCCAAGTAGTTTTCTAAATGTCAGAACATGTAACTCATCCAACAACAAGTAATGAAAGTTTCCAGGAAAACATCCTGGCTGAAAACAAAACATCTGGCATTCATTTTCATAAAAAAGAAAAGGAGGGAGGTGGGGGAGAAGAGTCTATACTCCTACTTTCCCCATGAGCTCCTGAGAGTGGTTCAATAAACTGACACTCCAGAAATCAAGAAAAATAAAAGCATCAAGTGGCCTTATCTTCAATGCCTAAACACCATCTCTCAAAAGAAATAACACAATCCAAACCAACAGCTTCACATAACTAATGTACACATGCCCACATACCAGTGCACCAAACTCTCACAAAATCCACATGAAATCAAGAATTTGCTTGCACAGCCCATTTCAGAAATGAACCGCAATTACCACAGTTCAGTAAAATTACTGTATTAAAAACATAAGAGGTGGTCTTTTACCTGGGCAGTATTTCTGTAAGTTGCACAAAGCCAGCATACGCTAACTCAAATGCACCCCTGTGTCTTGATTGCAACAGATGATGCTTAAAGTAGTCCCCAATATTTTTAACCTAAAAAAAAAAAAAAAAAAAAAAAAGAAAAGCAGGAAGGGGGGGGAAGAGAAAGTTATTTGAAACTACATGAGCAATTCATTTACAAATGCAAAATATTTTTGGAGCATGCTGTTTCTAAACAAAAGCAGTCTACATGCACTTTCTGCTACCACAACACCCATTAAAGGCAAAATCTTTCTCCTGGCTGAAAAAGCCATGCCGAAAACAACATCTATTGTAAAAGGGCACTTATTTTAAGGAACACAGATGTTATACTCTCTTCTTCATTTTAGAAGTGTAGTTTTACAACTTTTTTCCTTAAGAAAAAAAGAAAGGGCAATAATATAATAAAATAACTCAAAATTATCTAGAAGTCTTAGAGGAGTATACTTTAATGTTGAGAAAAGAATGGGACAATACTGATTTTCAGAGGACACAAACAATCTTTCTCGGTCCCCTTCCCTCCTACCTTAAATCCCAACGAAAGCTAGCTACTAAACCATAAAATCAGAGACAAGTATCTAGAAAAATATCAGAAAAATAACAGTTCTAATGTAGATAAGAGAAAAAAAGGAAAAACAAAAGTGAGCTATTTTAAAGGTTTCAGGATTCTGCATAATTACCTCGACTACTAGAAACAGCTCTAGAATAAAGACACTGCATAAACCTAGTAATGAAAGCTACATCGACAATTTGAAAGCAACTAAACTGCTATAACTAAAATTTTACTGATACTGATTCTGCACCTCAAGCAAAATATCAAGCATGTAAGTTTCAATACAGCTTTCAAGTACTGCAAAATCTCATTCTGCAAGAAGAGTTGCTTTTATATTCTCTAATTGACATCAACTTTAAAGGTCTAAATTAAACTGCCAGAATCATTTGGTTAAAACACATAAGGCACATATCTGATTCTATTACACTAATTTTTCCTAAAAATTCTTCAGCAAAACAATTCTTAAGCTTTATATAAAATTATTAATAAAATTTAAAGATAATAAAAATAAGTTTTAAAAATTCTGCTTTAAAATACCACAGTAATCTGAAAGGTAATTAAAATGTCAGAAAAGTTAATTCCACACCTATCTACAAATGATTTTCCACCCTACCGTATGCAAATCATATTATCCAAAAGATGAAGGCAGAATAGTTAGAATAAGATGGAAGACTAAGCATAACTTATTTCCTGCAGCTTACAAAACCCACATAACACGAAACAAAGAATAATTTGAGCTAAAATAACTTCCTCTGGGTAGATTTTAAGCCAGTTTATAGTTACGGGCTTTTAGCTTTCTAGCTCAAAGACAGGAATGAGGGCCTTTTCTCAGAAGTAGCTGACCCACAGACAAACTCTCCAAGCATATAAACAAAATCAAACCAAGAAAACCATACACACGCAAATCAAATCACTGTCCTGTCGCACCAACATCCTTACATTTTTAGAATAGTTCATACGGATATTTTTGGACTTGTAACTTGCAACTGAGTTTGAGCTTTCTGCGAGAGCCACATTGACTAAGTTACGTCAAATTAAACTCTGATACACTCACTTTCATTCCTGCTAATTTAAAGAAAAACCACCAGAGCTTAAGCTCTCCCAGATGTTACAGCATTGATCCTCATGTAAATGCATGAGTATGGATCCCTATCTTGCAGAGACCCTGACCATGGCACTCCGGCTTCTCCAGGAACGAATAAAGAGCTGGAGTAGCACTCAGACCCTCCACAGCATAAAGCCAGTACCTCAAGTGCCAGCAAGCAGAGCAAGCAAAGGAATTTGTGTTCACTACTACTGCAAACCAGTGCCAACCATAGTGAACTCTAGAGGAGAGTGAGATTACATTAAGATCAAGTGTAAGGTTGGTTTTTTTTTTTCTCTCTCCCCTTTTTATGGTTCCTTGGAGGAAAAACTCCAGGTGCAATGGGAGCCACATTTTTTTTTAACTGGTGGAGCAAGCATTAAGGCTTTCCAATACTGAGACTTCTCTGTACTTGACAAGTTTCCAGGACAAGGCTCATATCACTTCTGCTTGAGCGTCAAGGTTTACACAAGGAGAACTTTGGGACAGTACTTCCACCTGTACTTCTACTGCCGCCTTTTCACTTTGATACACAGTTATGCCAAGCTTACAATCCCAAAAATCATCTCTCCAGGTAAAATAAACAACAATTTGAGGAAGGACTCAGTGTTCAAAGCTCAGGAAGTTTCTCCAGGCTTCAAGGATTCTCATGATTGGAGAAGTCATGTCACAACATCAATACAGCTGGGTAGGCATCATTTTTTTGGCCTACTTGGCTGTCACTAGGATAGGTGTCTTCTATGGCTGATACTGTTCAGATCAATTGTGCTACCAGGTAGAGCTTTGAGCCTGGCATCATTGGACTTCTCAGATCAGATGTAGAATAAAAGACAGAACTTGTATTTGAATGGCGAGATTCCTGTACACATATGAGACATTTCCTACGACTATTTTTCAGGGAAATCAGCCAACAGCAACGCTGGGTAGGCTTTGAAGCCTGCCAGTTTAAACACTGTAATCTGAGCCTCCTCTGCATACGTTATCTCTGCACAAGGAGCTGTAGCTGTCCTGAGACGTCATTAAGCACTACAGCATTAAAATGCTGTGCAAACCCAATCTGTTACTCCACAGAGAAGAAAACTACAAATTTGATATTGCCCCGACTTCTAGTTACAAATAAAGGCTCAAACAAGAGCTCTCTCTCCCCCAACTCCTTCCACATAAATACACATTTTGAAGGCAATTTAATTGTTGGAAAGAATCAAGAGTTAGTGTTGCCATGCCAGCAGTTAACTAACACCACTGCCTACCAGATAGTACAGCTCTGTTGCACCATTCCTTAACATGGATCAGTGAAAGATGTTTTCTTCTCAGCTGCATGGCCAATACAAGGCAAAAAAAAAAAAAAAAAAAAACAAAAAAAAAACACCCACACCCACACACAATCAGAAGTGACCAAGTGGTGCTATCAGATTTTTCTCAGCAATTACTTAGCCCTTATTGAAGGCAGCATGACCAAGGGCCAGCTGTACATACATAAGGTACTAAATTCCAGTGCTCCTATTTCTGAACACTGAAAAACATGTGTTTAATAGAAGTCTGAAGCCACAGCAGTTACATGCAAACCGTGACACTTTTATGATGAAATCATCCATTTCTGTACAATACCATAAAGTCACTTACAAAAGTAGCGCTTATTATATATACAGCCAAATATTATTTCTTCATTAGCATGAAGAAAACTAGGGTTTGAAACCAAATTCTTGACAAATAACATTCTTCATACAAACAGAACACAGACTTGCTGTTTTACAAGATGGTGTCAGAATCAGGAAAAAAAAACTATTAAGGTATCTACACAAATAGGAGACACTGCTTAACAACATAACATTTCTGAAAGGCTAAATATTAATCGTTGCTCTCTAAATAAAGATGGAGATGCTACAGCTAGAGCTGACTCATGCTAAAATACCAATTCCTGTTTGACTTGGAGCAGGCTAGGGAACATAATGGTGAAGCATACTGCTCTTCTCATCTACACTTGAGAGCTCCGCAACAGCACAAGCAAAGCTGTTAACCAGATGAAAACATAAGCTAGAGACAATGCAAGAATAAAAATATTATTTTTGTGGCAATGCAACAAGAGCTAAGATAAGAAATAAGATCTGCAGTACATTTTATATTATTAGTTTTACAACAGAATGCTGTAACACCTACAGAAAAATATTTGTTTTCTGGTGAAGGAAGAAAGCATGACTTGCATGCTTCCATGCTCCATGCAGAAAAGCACTTTGTCAAAACCATATGGACATGAAAATGTCATCAATTGAAAAAATAATAATAAATATGAAATATTCCCCAAATAAATTCCTGTGGTAATTTAATTTCTTGTAAACACTTCACTCAACATTCTACAAGAGACCCAGCTGACATGTTAACATTTTTTGATCTCTTTTAATTTAAAAATTTGGAGGAAAGAGTCATATTGCATACAATTTCTCCATAATTCACTTTCCCATGTCACAAAGGACAAGACTAAAAGACTTGTCAGCATGCTTCTCTTTCAGTATCTGTGACTATGAATTTCAACTAACAGAGAGCTTTAAGTCAAATACCAGGAGCTATGATTCAAAATGTAATTAAAATATATGTATTTTTCCATAAAAAATAAGATTTTATAGTAAAAAGTGTTCCCCTACCTGTTCTACAGTGATCAACCCATCTGAATCTTCAGATGCAGCCTGCGAAGGCAAAAGTTTGCACAGTGTCCCTAAGAGCAGAGAGATTTCCTTCATGCTTCTCCAGCAACATACAAGAACCATTTGAGCTGTGACATCGCATGTTTGCCTGTCTTTACCTTAAAAAGAAAAAGCAATAGATTCAACAGTGTAACCCAAAGTCTCATGCAAAGATTTTAAAATTTAATTTAGCCTGATCTTGAAATTTTTAAACTTGCTAAACCAAGAGATAATTCAGTTCTGTTGAGGCTACTTCCTTCCATGCTTAGAACACTTGCTATAATTTACGCTGCTTGGAAAGCACAGCAGTAAACAACTTTACCAGGAAACTGCGCTTTTAAAGGACAGAGGTCTCTCTTGGTCAACATCAGCATTTGATTGCAAATAGAACCACACAAACACCTCAACTTTGGATGCAGACTCCAATAAACTCCCATGTCAATCATCAATCTATCACACACTACATATTATTTATGTTTTAACTAAGACTCCCTTTCACTCAAGCAAAAGCAAAATTTTATTTAATGCAGTGGCACCATCTGGTGGTCACTACTAGAAATTCAATAACATATTTACAAATTTCTTTGCATAAAACAAAACATATGGCCCAACCAAAACTATTTTAAGGAAAAAAAACTATTTTAGGAAAAATACATGAGGAAAGAAAACCTAAAGCTATTTAACTTCAAAAGTATAAAACTGTTCAATTCAGAACAGCTCTCATTGGCATACTAACTTGGAAGTTTACCGTTTCTCTATCACTGCAAGCTTCAATTTCATTTTAATCCACAGCTGCTGTTAAAGTAGAGAAATACTATCTAGTATTTTATCCCTACAATCTTTTGAACAGAAGCTTCTGCTTATGTAATTTCGTGCACCAAAATTTATTGCACGATGAATTCCCCACTAGTCTTGTGTACATTGGAGTGGGAAATCACACTAACACCTTTCAACAAGAAAAGTGTTAAAGAGTTGCTTGACAGAAAAGGTGTTAAAGCCTACCTGGCCGCTGCAGTTATGTCAAACAGAGGCAACGCCAATACCAAAACAACCATTTTTCACTTGAACTCTAAGAGAGATTAACCACAATCTTCCAGAAACACAGTGAATTAGTCTTTAAAACTATGCCCATGAATAACTACCTTCTGACAGATTTATTATGAAGTGAAACATTATACAGAGCAAATAACTTCCAACTTTGATCACTCACATAAAATGTCTGCTCTATACAGAATATCTTACTTTAATTACTAATACAGTATTTGAATTACCTTTTATTTCTGTGCAAATATTTTCCATTGGCTTGCAGTCAACCAGCTTTTCAGATTCTACTTTGCAGTATTCTTTCAAAGTCTTTGCTTGCATGAAATAGTCATTTGTGTCCTGTGGCTGTATCTCATGCAGAATCATCTGCAGTCGATCTGCTGCTTCTACACCTTCAAGAAGAGGACTGTTTAAGTCCTTTTGACTTCCAGCTTTTTATATAATTAATTTTAAGCATAAAAGTCTTTAACAAACAAACAAAAAATCTAATACTATGATAAGCATGAGGATTAAGGGGAAAAAAAAAGGGCTATATAAAGACACCAACTTCCCTGTTTTTGTAAACCACAAGGAGAACCTCAAGAGCTGTAGGACTTGAGAAATGGTAGGATAAGGAGCAGCTTCAATATTAGAAGGGACGAAGTCTCCCCATCACTTTTGCTCACAAAAGGGTGAGGCCATGTCCTAACACACTTCAAGATCAACCTCAGAAACCCACTGCTTAGTTTCTCCCAAAATAAGAATCCAATTAGACATTAGAGCCTCTAGATACGCACCAGCTGTCCCTGACAGGCATCAGCTGACCAGGAATTTTGCTACCTACGCACTTGCAATCAGCTGAACTTCTCAGGAGCTGCAGACATCTTAAGGGTTCAACAATCACCACATCTGGAGCAATACATCTCCAAGCGTTTTTAAAAAGAAAAGAAGCAACTATCCATGTCCTTAAGTAATTTAAAGAAAAAGTGAAACTAAAGTCCAGTTCCACTCAGGAAATGTTGCTTCTATCAGATATAAGCAATAAGACTGTCTTAAAACTAAAGCAAATCTTGGCCTAAACTGAAAAACCCCTCTAACTGCTAGGTTTGACAGAAAATAAAACAAACAGTATGGGTCAGGAAACCTTTTGAAGAAATCTGTGCAAGAGATTATCAGAAAGTTTTCCCACGCAGCTAACTATTTGGAAAATAAGCATCAGCTTCCAAAGAAGGATTTATGCCTTAATTCCAGCCCCTCTTTGAAGTCATTATTGCTTTTCTAGATACACTTCTCAGAGTCTTGTCAGACAAGAACAAATTCTGATAAGCAATGGGAGACACTGAGTGACTACTATCAGTAGGATGGGGTGAGGGAAAAGAGATTCTGGTTAGGTTGACTGCAGTTAAGCATTAAAAAGCAACTAGGCAGGGTAAACTCCTGTATTAAGAACAGAAGAAAATCAGTTATCCAACACTACTAAAATAATATGCAAATAAATAAAAAGACAGCTCTTAATGGCTAGGAAAAAAAAAAAAAAAAAACTTCAGACTATAAATTATTTCACCTGAATCACTGTCCATTGGAATAAGACCTTCTGGGGATGAGCTCTGCACTACTGGAGACACTACATCAGACAGTTCGTACGACATCAGAATGAGCCTGGCCACCATTTGCTTCCAATCAGCTCTTAATGCCAAGTTACTTCAAAATTAATTAAATTAATTAATTAACAAAAAAAAAAGACCACACACACAACCATGAACTCTATACAGCTATAAAATAAATATATATAAAATAATTTTATATTCAAAAGAAAATTAAAATTACAAACAATTCTGCAACACTATTTACAAAAACTGTAAATGAGGTACACTGACAAGTTTTAAAACTGAGATTAAGACGTACAAAGAAAGTAATAGAAAAGCTAGTAAGAGTGCTAGAAAACACAGGTACTGAATTAGATAAGAAAAACATTCTATGCTTTTACGTTCTTACAAGTACTTCTAGCAGCATGCTTCACAACTCAGCTAAAACTTATTATTAAATAATAATATTAATTTTAAATTAATTTTAATTATTTAATATTATTAAATAATAAGTTCTACTATTAAATAATTAGTTTTACTCACCTTAAAGGTAATTGCTTTAAAGCCCCAGTTATACAATGCACTCTCCCATACATTGGGAATGATGCTGCTGCTTGAAGCAAGGACTTTTTGGCTTGAAATATTTCTTCCTCGACATTCGCTAACAAAAGCTTGATAACTGAAATAAAAGAAAAAATAACAAAAACAGATTTTCATTAAACATACATACACTTATTGCAATTTCTGAGAAGCAAAACTGGGTTCTTTAAAGAGCAATAAAACTTGTTTAAGTAGTAACTCAATGAAATAATGCACAGTAATTGTGCAGTATTTTGTTCATTTGAAAAGAAGTTCTTGTTGGTTTTCTGTTACCTGAATTCCAGCAATATCTGTTACAGCCAAGTTAGTCTACCTGCAACTGTGAAAAGTGAAGGATAAATCCCATGTTCAGGGACAATCCTGTAGCTCTTGAGCAAGTCAAGAGATGTAACCTATACGTATTGAAGTCAAACTTTGCCCTTAGAGCTGGGTTAACAGAACAAACATTTCAGCAGTATATTGAAGATCAAAAGCTGCCAATCAGACATCGATATTTTAATGAGCCACTAAAGAAGCTTCCCAGTTTTCAAGGCCACATATGCCTACTTGACATACACATTTACCATGCAGCACCTCAGTGGAACAATCAGAATAAACTGCAGATCCTAATAATGAACCACAGATCACTCTTGTTACAAGAGATACTCGGTGACAATAAGAAATAAGATAACCCATGCATTTGCTTTAATTATGACAATCATAAACATGCCTCAGAAGGATCATTTTCATGCATATGAAGAAGGCATTAGGTAATCCGCAAAGAGATCCATGAGGGCAAACACACACACACACACACACACACACACACTCTGCCCTGAAAAAAATTGAGATTACTACAAATTTACATCTCATGCTTTATTACACGAGCTGACAAATTTCATTGTAGATTACATTACCATGCTGAGCCAGTCTGTTTCAAGAGGCAGATCCATCAGACAGAGAGCCCCTCAGCTTTTATTAAGAGGCCCCAAGCAAAGGAGAAGGCGCCATGCGCGAGCGCAGTCCCCTGTGCTGCTGCCACGGGCCTGCAAAGGGCTCCGGGCCAAGGCCCCGAGTGAGCAGAGATGCACAGGGCAGCGCTGCAACACCAGCTCTTCCCGCAGCTGAGTGCTGACCACCTCTGCTGCGGGCAAGCGAGCCCATGGGGGAGGCACAGTCTCCCTCCCGGCCCTCGGCCTGCACAGCTTCATGCCAACAACTAAGGACAGGGATGCAACATCTGCTGACTCGCCACGGCTCTCAGCTACGCGCACAGAAATCAGGTGTCCTCTAAAGATTATTGTCCTGTCACTCCCAAGAGGCCTAACAACTCAAAGCTGTTTAAGAAATATTAGAGAGAGGGAGGGTAGGTAATGAAAGTCATACAAAGGCACACTTTAGGTGCCTCCAAGGTCACCCTTTCTCATAAAAAACAACGTAAAAAGCCAGCTTGGTACCAGGGCTTCAATGTCACCTTCACTCTGACCAAGATAATAACAAAAGCCTTCTCCAAAGAACATGCAATGGGATCAAGATGAACACAAGTAGACAAAGATCTTAAGGGTCTGTTTCTTAACACCAAATCCGGATCTGCTTAAAACCCTAACAGAAATCTAGAAGAAATAGAAAATGGAGTGACATTCAATCTGGCAGAACCAAAATCACCTCTAAATGAATGCTGACAGAAGTAACTGAAAGGTTAGAGATCTGCCAGTCAAGTACTGGTAATAAATAACTACTTGAGCCCTCCTCAGACCAGGTATTTCTCATTTAAGCATGGTTCTGCATCATGGAAGTCGAAGTCCAAAGGGAGTCCACACTGAAAGAAAGGCTTATAAAACAGCAGGTTTAACTTAAAGCAAAACAATCAATACGGAATGTAACCTTTAAATACTTGTAAGAGTAAATCCTGAAAAAACAAAAACATTAGGGTGCAAAAAGAGGAACTGTGACAGTAATCACAGCTCAAGTCCTTAGATATCAAACAAACGACGCACAGGGGGAAGGTGGTTGGAAGCATTCTGCTAACTGAGAAAGCTCTCTTACTACACTCACTGTAGCTGCATTTAAATATATACAAGTACAAAAAAAAAAAATCCAGTAAGCATCTAATTGCTCACTATGCTCTTTTACCAGAGGCCTTCAGGAAAAGCAACACATACATTTCAAATAAAATTAGAAAATGGAAGGAGAGTGGTTAACTTCCCCCAAAAGTTACCTGCTAAAGTGTTCTTCTCCACTGCACTGATTGATTGATCTTCATCTATCTGAGAGTTACGTTCAACCCATTTTCCTAAACAAATATGCTGCAGCTCTTCATGATGTACTAAGTAGTTCAACAAATAAGAAGCTGTCACACAATCATATGGCTTTGTACTTGTGCTAAGATCCATTGCTGCTTGGAATAACAGCTCTAGACTTTCAGAATCCTGAAATAAAACAATATTCCTCATTTTATTAAATTTGCATATTGATTTAATTAAGCTAGTTAACATCCTGGAATCTGATAATCTGCTTTTCAGTAAGGCAGCTGGTACATATTTACTAACAAACACTTGTACACTCAAAATAAGAATCTATATGTATTCAGCAAAGCTAGAGGTCACATACACCTTGAAGATAGAGATGAGACTTATAGAGTAGCATGCAAACCCTCCAGGCTTCACAGGAGACCTTTTATCTTTTTCAAAATGTTGTAGTTTTTTTTCCCCCGCTAATGGACCTCAGAGAGAAGCACTGCTTACTAGGAAGCAGTATCTGATCAAGGGTAGTTATGAATTTAAAATGACCTTTTTATGGAATAATAGCAAAATCGTTTGAGTAGAACTCGAAAAATAAAGCAGAAAGGGAAACCCGAGACCAATCACAAAGTAAAACAAGGACAGAGCTTGACACCTTGAGATACGAGAGCAGCTAGATCAAATGCCCCAAGCTCTTACCAGCTTATCATTAAGGAAGGACTTGGCATTATCTATTTAAGATATCTATGTATCTGAAAGAAACAGATCGTCTCAAGCAGATATCTCAGAGCATATTCTCTCCTAGTATTACAGTGTGTTTAGTAAACAGTTCAGAGTGCTACTTAATGAACTTTCTGAACTCTTTCAAGTGTTTGTGAAGCAAGCCTCCTTAGGAAAAAAAGTGACGCTGCATGAAAACATATAGAAAAATACTGGAGATGTATGCTACTTCAGACTACTTGGTCAAACTTCTAATCTGCAGAAATTACGCCTTGTACCTAACTCAGTACCTGTGTCAAAAACCTGCTTTTGTAAAACATGATACAGTGGAGTTACCACAAGTACCTTCAGATTTATGTTTCTTCAGGACGGAGTTATAAGTAGCACAAAACTCACCTTCAGTGCTGGAGAGAAACAGATGCCAAATCATCTGCTTTACCTACAAAATACCTAGAAAACCTCCCTTGCTTTCATATGCAGGCTTGGCATGATCTTTTTCTTCTACCATGTTAAAAACCACAGCATAAAGTCGCTATAAGATAACAATAAACTGTAAGAACAGTCATTTTTAGCTACTACTTCAAGTCTGTTATACAATAAAACATCTACGGAATCACTCTTTTTATAATATTTTTAGTTACATACCTGGAAATTAAATGCAACATCACGCAGTTTAATCAAAAGTTCAAATGCCAGAACTTTTACTTCTTCAAAAGTACTGGCAAAACACTGGAGCAAAGTTTGGACACGGGCAGAATCAATTTCTTGAGTCAACTGAAAAACTTCTGTTTGACCTGTTCAAAGAAATCAATGCCTCAAATAACTCTGCTGTATTGTTTTTCAGAATAAGCATGGTAGTTACATTTTGCTTATAAAAGCAGACATCTTCAAACAGTGCTAAAGCACTATTTTAATACTCATAAATATATCCCTTAACATGTTATAAAACATCCTGTTACCATATAAAGACAGACTCACAGTAATACAAGAACAAAAAGCACACACGCAATCTACCTACATTAAATTCAGCATTGAAGATAACTTATTTTAACTTTAAATTCTTGTCCTGGAGCAATGTCATATTAGAAAATAATTCCTTTTTAAGAAGGTTTTAAACTTCAGTGGGGCTTCTGGTCAGTTTTTATGGTTGTATCATTTTGAAATACATGTAATCAAGAAGTTAGCACAAGTGACTAAAAAATGACTTTGTAATATTAAAAATAAAAAAATGTTTTTTGCTGAATAAGACTGACTCTATGCAAGAAGAATCCTATTTGTGAAGGCTATATTGATCAGGTCACAAACATTTGCATTAATTTCAAAATGTCATTTTTGATTAAAATCCCTTCTTCAGGTAACATGAAAGTGATACAGCAAACCACACAGAAATAAAGTATTAAGATAAATGTTTTATTTTGGCAAAGACTAACTAGTTAGCATAAAAGAACTTTCCTCTGTATCTTTTATTTCTACAACCTATAAATTAGGTCACTCACCTTTTCGAACAGAAAATATTTCTGCTATTGATCCCAAAATAGTTAATGCAGAAAATCTAGTCGCATGAGACGAACCTGGAAACAGTGCTTCAAAAAGTCTGTCGCATAGAGATGACATAAAAACCTGAAGATCATAAAAGACAGATTAAAACAGTTTGGTTGCTACTCTACAAATAAAAAGTTTTTTACTTATTTACTTAATTATTTTACTTAATTTCAATTAAGTAAAATAAATGTTCATAAACTTTTTTTAAGCAGATTCACCACTCCCTCCAAAAAAACTGCTGCTGTATTAAAATCTGGAAAAGTAGTTCAGGAAGCAAAGCGAAACCAAGATAAAACTTGTGCGACATAAAAAGATACATATATTACACGGGACTTGAATCAGGAAATACAGATGGCAAATTCAAAAGAATTCTTCACATTAAAAACACTGTGCCCAAACTCATTCTCTTAAGAGTTTTGGAGAACTAGCAGAAGGCTCATGCTCAAGAGGCCTTTATTTCATGCCCAAGTAAATGGCACTGCTTAAAACTTACTAACGAACCCCGAACTCCTCATAGCTAACAAGACATATTAATATTTTGATTTGGCTCAGGAGAACATTTTGGTGGCACATCTTCAGTCATCCTCCCTTACTGCCACTTCTGCTTACATATTTGGACTGCTTCTGGACAAATTAAGCTCAAACATATCCTCCAAATATGAATGGGTTCTCAGTTCATGAGATGGGACTAGAGTCAGTCCAAGTTAACCCCACATTCAGTGTGGACACTGGGTCCTCAGCCCTCTTTCACTTAACAAGATTTGCTTCTTCTGCACTGCAGATATTTGCTAATACAGACAGTGCCTAACATGGCAGGTGTTTTCAAGAAAAATTAGCTACCTTTCAAAAACTACACCATACTTCTTGCTTTTTATCAACTGTATGTCTAGCAATCTAACTGATTTTACACTTACTTTATATTGCTGCAAAGTCACCACAGGATCCCACTTAGTTGAATCTTCAAGTAACTCTTGCTTGGTTTTATTTTGCTGCAATTTATAAAGCATCTGGGAACTTTCTTGTATCCTACAAAATAACTTCAAAAACACAAGGAAGACAGAGCTGATACAAGAGTCACTGAAAGTTAAATTAGGGAACAAGGGATTTTCAGCCTAATATCCAGATCTTACTGCTTGTGGCTTTTAAAAGGTGCACATACAGCATATTACAGAACTCTCTCCTCGCTCAACTCCAAACAAGTCTGAGTATTTTACTTCTCATTTTTCATGGCCTTGCTCTTCCCCTTCCCTCTGAATCTCCTACATCTCTTCCTATGGTCCACCTTAAATTCATGCCTAGTCTTCCCTCCCACCTCTCTCCATTTTCTCTCGTTTTCATCTTTCACTTTCAACTCCTTCCACTAAAATACTCAATTAATGCACATCCTTTTTATAACTTCAGGTCTCTCATAAACAGAGCTTGATTCAATTCAAGGAGTTTTTTTTCCCAGCTCTGTTATTTTCCACTAACGCTATTTCCTTTCTTACCAAGTTTCCTCTAACATTATTTTCCCCTACTCTGCATCAAGCAAAAGCAGAAAGACTTGAGCTTCTGCTCTTTTGTTTCTGCCAAACCTGTTCTCTCACTTTTCCTTGCTAGCTCTCCAGCTACTCCTTTCACTTTCCTTCTCGTTTACTAACATCTCTCATATTGTTCCTTGTGTGATGATTCTTCATTGTGTGATTTCTTCATCCTACCCACATCTGCCTTCCAGGATCCCCCATCATTGATCCTGATAGCTTCCACAGTGTGGACAAATTCGGTCTCTGCAGACTTCCTTGGCCTCCAGTATTTCAATGAACAGATCAGTCAAGTCAGTTCTTCCCATCATCAAAGACCCACTTGTTCTAATCGATCCTCATTAAGCTACTCTCTTCCTGATTCTCCTGTCCTTTCCACCATACTATCCTCTCATCTTTCTAACCAAGCACAGAGCCAACATTCTCAGAAGCAAGCTTCCACAACACCATTTTCTTCATCAGTCTTGACAGTTTTGCACTGCTTATGCATCAAAACACTGATACATAAAACACTCTCTTAACCTATTTCTTTAACTGACTCACTCTCACCTCTCTGGGCTCCCTTTTGTTTACAAATGCCAGCCGAAACTGCTCATCTTTACTTTTAAATTCATTGCCTCCCCTAGAAGACCAAGGATGCTAGTCTTATGCTTACATGATGAGTTTCCTATATACACCTCTTCTCATTGCCTCATTCGTGCCTCAGAGCAGATTCCCATGAACGCTCAAAAAATTCTTTTACAAATAACATTTTAAAATTCTCCTCTACCAAAATGTCAGAACTGATGAAGAGGCCACTGTTCTAGCAGTACAACCACATCATGCTGACCACAAGTGTTTCCTCATACTCCTCTCTGCGCCTTGTCTTCCCAGTCAGGTTGCTGAGTTTAAATAATCTACTATGAATCTGCCTGACCTACGGTAAGAAAGTAAAAATGTACTTGGTCAATAATAAAGGCATTACAAAATTCATTGATTATTCTACGTTGCATTACTTTCCACATGCCATAGTTAAACATCCACTGACGGGTTAACACAACACTCAGTGCCACTCATGAGCAAGTTGCATCTACTTTTTTTTTTTTTTTTTTTTTTAAAAAAAAAAAAAAAGAAACATCCGTGTCTGGGATAACTTAATAATACTCAGTGTATTTTAAATGCTGCATAACTTCAAACTGTTCCTTTTTTTTTTTGTAATTTTAATATTACCTTTCTCAGTAAAGAACACATCTGCTGCCTCACTGAAGGAGCCTGGCTATTCAAGTTGTAAGTAATAAAAAACTGTATTAGTTGCATTTCTTCTACAGACACAATTTCCGTGCTACGATGAGTTTCACAAAGCAAACCTAAAGCATCGATGCAAACCTGAAAGACAATCAGATGTTAAAAACAAAAGAAGCACAGCCACCTATAAATATACTTGTGATTTAAAAGAATGCTGAGACAGTATTTAGAATTTCAACAGCTCTTCCCATCTGAAAACAAAAAAAACAGTTTTGCCCCTCTACCTGATGGTGCTGATGAACTAGACCCTGCTTTATACACTCAGACGAGACAAGACCGCTGCTCATGATATTTGAGAGCTCCAGGTGTCCATGAGCCCTGGCTGTCCTCAGACAGGCCATGAGTGCCCCCAGAGCTCCTCTCCTACTGTGAGAGCCTACAAGGATAAACAGTTACATCTGATTAACGCAGTCATCAACATGCTAACAATTGCAAGTCTTGTCAAAAACTATACATTTTTACAATGCGTTACACCTCTCCTGCTCTTTTTCTATCTACTCCTACAAACCCCAGAAGAAATACCATGTCATAAACCTAACTACCCCTAAATTGCCTGGTTCAAAAAAGGTTTTGTCTCGAGTACACCATAAAGAAAGACAGTCCATCTCACAAGACATTACTTGAGAATTACACTCAAATATGTCAAAAACTACATAAGAAGCATAAAATCTGTGTTGACAGATTAGGAAAAAGAATAATCTATACAACTGTGATCTTGAATCTGTGCTGTGTGAGAAAAAAAAGCAAGACAAAAATAGTTGTTAAAAAAAAAAAAAAAAAAAGAGCCCAAAGATTGGTAAGTAAAGAAAATAAGGCACCTATTTTGTCATGAAGACACTCATTATATTGAATTTCACCTTGAAATATTGACAGTGATCAATAAACATTTGGAATTTCTCTCTCAAGTTAACTCTTGCAATAAATCAGAAATCAGGTTTAATCACTGTAACTACAAATACTATATTTAATTCCTTACCAAGATTAGCATCAGCAGAAGACTGAAGAATTTTAATCATGTAGTTCAGGCTGTCAGGGCTACATTTTAGCAACTTGGGTAAATAGTAATCTATTATGTAAGTAGTTTGGTCATGATTCCCTTCACATAGTATTAAAAGAAGAGGAGAAACCCAGGTGTCATGCCACTGGTCAATCCAGGTGCTTTCTTGAAAACTTGAGGTAAAGTGAGCTTTATGATTTACAAACATGGTTTCCAGAAGATCACTAGCATAGGGTGCAAGAGACTGATCATTCATCACATCCAAGATTTGTATTGGAATTGTTTGGTCAAACTGTAACATATTTTCAGTGCCCATGAACTTCACGAGACAGCCAAGAGAAGCATATTTCCCTCTCACGTGCCATTCCAAACTTAGTAAACTTTTTGCCAACCCTGCAAAGAACAGGTCGGATTTTTCATCAGATCCATTAATGGTGGTTCGGTGTATCCAAAGAAGATTCTGGAATATCAATTTAGTTTGGTGTCTAACAGCATCCAGGGGGTGTTCCCAGTGCGTGTAAACATATTCCAGCAACTTCCCAGGTACGTCCGAGTTCCCACTAAGATTGATTTTTAGATTTGGAGAGCATGAAACAAGGGCATCTAGTGCTGAATTAGTCCAAATAGCAAGGATTCTAGACAAAGACGTTGCCATACTGGATTCTTTCAACCTTTTAAAGAGAATAAAAAAAAACAAAGTTAGTTTACTTTTCCATTTGGCACTGTGATCATATATTTAATAGCTATTTCAAAACAATTTTTCATCACATTAGTTTATCTTACACTAAAACAGTGAAAGATTGCAGAAAAAAATTGAAAACAACAAATCTAATACAAAATGCAAGTGATCTTGCAAATTATATGCTCAGTCACCTGACCTGCTGTTAACTGCTCACAGCTAAAACCCACTTAAGTAAACCACCTGACAGGCCAATAGCTCTTGAAGATAAGGCAAGTTTTTTCATTGCTACGTAAAAACACAGAACTTGAGAACCCTGCGTGCAAACATAAACAAAAACTTCTTTTAAAAATCATTTCCGAGACATGAACAGGGGTTGAACTCCATACACATCATGTTTTTTTCTCCCTTCCAACAGAGCCAATAGCCTATCAACTTATAACAAAAAAAAGGCAAAAAAAACCCACCAAATCACCCTCTCCAAGTATTCCATTAATTGGAATCCACTGCTGTCCTCTGTACTTCAGAGAGCAGAAGAGGTGATATCCTGAGTCTATGGATTATCTAACAATTCTGATATGTCCTAAGACTAAAGAGATGAAAAACTAATCCCACTTATGCTAGAAACACAGTATTTCATTTTAATATAAAGAAAGCTGTAACTTATAATAATCTATGTAATATTAAGACTTTTTCTTAAACTTCAAGAATTATTCTGAATATCTTTAAAAAGTACAAGATGTGTTACAAACTAGATTTATCACACTGAAAAAGTCAAAGCTTTATTACACTAAGACTTTGTAAGCCACGGAAACACACATGCACAAGATTAAAAAAATAAAAACAAAATATAATCTAAACATAGACTTACTTTGAACTCAAAGATAACAGGACTGATGCAATATCTAGTAAGAGTGTCTCTCCCTTTTCACCCATACTGCCACTCTTCCATTCCAGCATAGCCAGTGCTCCATGACAAAGAAAGAGGAGGACTGAGTCAGGGAGTTTTCCACTACAGAGGACCCCACAGTTGCTCACAAACCATGCTGGTATCTCTGTATCTTTCACTGATCCAAGAAGGAAGCCACTGACCTGTAATAACAACACATAAAACGTGTTATAGTACTTTAGCACAGGAGAAAAGCTACACTGTGCATAACTGCAAATAATAGAAGATCCGAACAAATTTCTCACAACTTGTTTTTCTTACATAATTCAAAAATCTTGTCTTGCTATTTCAGTAAGAGAAAAAAGAGGTTATACTCCAACAAAAGCCTTACACAGAAGCTGGTGGGTCCTCCTATGTGTATTAAATCCTCTAAATGACACTGGGAGTCAATGTTATGTCTCTGCAAGTGCCCTTTACACCTAGTAAGGGTACAGCTTCAGAAAAGCCTGCTCTGCACACAACCCATTTCACTTGTATGAACCATATTTCAGAAGTACCCAACTATACAAAGCACCTAAGTCACTAGCTCAGACACAAACAACTAAAGGCATTACATGCTATTAACCACATCTTAAGTGCCCATAAAAGGGCTGACATGACATGGTCCCCTCCTCTCAACATTAAAAGTGAAATAGAACAAAGGTCCTATTTCATTATAGGGGTTACGATCAAAATACCTTGTGGGAAATTCTGGTGCTGCAGAGTCCTCTTACCCAATTCCTTTGTTACTGACATCATTTTGGTATTTACTAAGGACTGAGGAGGAAGGGATAGGGATTGAAATGTGAGGAGACTACTTAATAACTGAAGAGAACAGGCAAACAGGAAGCTGCCAGAACAGCTTAAGACAATAATTCATGACCTCAAAACATTTCACAGCCTTAAGAGAAAAAATACACTTACCAAGGAAGGTAACTGTTCAGGTGTCCCATACATAGCTTTAGTGAAGAGAATGAAGGCCAGCCCTGAAGTCGTCTGAACAGTCTGCAGCAGAGTTTCTATACAGTAAACAATGGAAAGACATTTTCCAGTGACGTATAGGAAGCTTTATGTGCTAGAAACTATATATCAAAAGACAGTATTTAATTTTCATAGACTACTTGTGTTTACATTGTCACACATCTACAGTATACAAATGGATTCACAAGCATTATCAAATTTATACCCTAGCACAACAGGAAACTATTACCATCTTTTAACAGATAGAAAACAAAGAACTGCACAGTCAGAAAAAGAGGACTGTGGCAGAGCTTACTCATGTTTATATTAAATCCTACTGTACAATAGCAATCACTGTATTGGAAATAACACCAATGATTACTTCTGCTGGCACAATTCATGCATACAAACTCTTCATAAACATAGACATTTGACAAGTCTCAAAAGCCTTCTGTTAGTTTTTGAAGTATTAATGACAGAACTTATTCATCTTGTAGCAATAAACTACACCAAAACTATGACCTGCAAATCATGGCTTACAAAAGACCCACTCCTACTCCCATCAACTTCAGCAGTTCAAATCCCATTTAAGACAAAAGAAGTTTTTCCACACATAAACTGTACTTATTAGGAAGACAGTAAAAATGACTGAACAAAAATTTTCACTGTTTTTGAGTATTACTAATCTTACCATCCATTAGGAAGTTTGTGGAACTTTTCAGTAAGCTACACATATTTTGCCAAATAAAAGAGTCAGGATTTTTCCAAAGATTTCCCTGAATATTTTCTTGTAGTTTCTGTACAAGCATCATTGAAACTTTAATGGCCACCAGTAAGTCGTGCATCAGCTGGGTCTGAACAATACGATTTCCACTATTCTTTCTGGAAAGAAAATATACATAAGCACAAGTAAATGGAAGCTATCCTTCTTATGATTCATCATAAGAAATCATCATAAAAAATTGCCAACTTCAGATAAAATTAACAGTAAAAACTAATTTATGGCTTGAATGGACCAGATGTGTAACTAGAGGAAAAACAGAAAAACAAGAAGCAGACTCAAGCGGAGTGTTTTAAAATGAAGTTAAAATTAGTGGCAAATTCTACTACAGTTTCCACAGCTGCCCATGACAATCTCTTCATCTATTTCATCCCACCTGAGCAAAGAACTCTTGCAGAAACTTAAGACTGGGGCCTGACAAAGTGTCAGTCCTTCCTCACTTTCTCAGAGTTCCTCCAAGTGCAAACCAAAGCACTACCAAAGTGATATTCCATATTAGAATTTTCTTCAAAGAAAGTAATGAAAACAGGTATAACACAGCTTACAGTGAATTCACTTGCCTGTTTTCTTCCTGAATGTCAAGCAGAGACTTCTGCAGAAACTGAAGAACTAGTGAAAATAATTACAGTACAAATTTAAGAGAGAAATAGAACAGCAAAATTCCAACAAAGCCATCACACACAATGACAAGTTATCCATATAGTGGTGTTTCTTTCACTCCATTAAAAAAAAAATAAATAAAATTTCAGTATAGGCTCAGAGGAGCAATTCTAAATCAAAATCTCAAGTTATGTGGCAACAGCCTAATACAATACAAGAGGTTCCAACCCACTTGGCCTAATTCTGTCAGGTACCAAGAGTTCTGGCTCCCCAAAGAAAAGCTGAAAGACAGAGCGAGCCTTACAGCGAGCACCAATGAACAAGTCCACAGGAATCTGTGATCTTTACCTACAATCTGAGGGTACAAAATGTCAAGGTAATGACCCCCTAACTTGCAGACAGATTCAGAGTCTCTGGATCAGCAAGCTCAATATTAAACCACTTTACTGGCAGACCAGACTCCTACAAAAATATTGCCAAACAAAATACGTATCACAGCACACCCTGGCTGGCTCTGGTCAAGAGTGCTAATAGTTCAGTGCTATCACATTCAACTCCAGTATGGGACATATAGCAGAGAATACACAAAATAGCAGGAACTCCAACAGCCCTTTAAGAATCACTCACTAGTACTTCTTCAGATTTGTACCTTTGGCTGCTCAGCAAAGGAAGTTTCAGCTCTGAATATTAAAGACAAACCAAGGGAAAAATCCATGATTTTAAAAATAAATAAATAAATATTTAAATTTAAAACCAAATTTATTTTACAATAAACACAACTTTACCTTCTTTGAATAGGTTCTTAATGCTTGCTTTACCTGGGAGAGGGGAGAAGAAAAAAAAAAAAAAAAAAACAAACACACATTTTTACTAGTGCACATTTGCCAAATAATATATTATCTTATATGGCAAACTTTGTCATCACTACTATTAGATACTGCACCAAGATGCAAAACAAACTGAGCAAGTTAAAACAAGAGAGGATATCCCAAGTCATCATACCCAGACTGAAGTCTTCCATACAGGAAGCAAGGTTGTCCAATACTTTTCTATACAAATATATGTCTGTGGTTTTCAGTTCTTCTCTAAGGCAGCACACAAAGCTTTGTACAGCTTCGGTCATAAACTGTTCAGGAAGACAATTCAGTGAACTACAACAATAAGAAAGAGCATAATCAGTTAAGGTTAAATATCCACTTCAGACAGTTCCTGCATCCAGAAAGTAGCACTCTCTGTGTGATTTGTCCAGATGCAAAGACCCATCACACCTGTCAAAATATAGGATTGAGGCTGTAGAGTCAAAAAATAAACTAAACTAAAATCAAGAGCAAAACTAAAACCAAATTTTTGCGAAGACTGACACCATGTTTACTGGCGTGTCCCTTTGGTTTCACACTCAGGAAGTTAAATCTGTACTCTTCAAAGCATACAGAAAGAGGCTGCAAAAATATTCAGATATCTTTTCTTCTGTCCCTTCTGGAGCACTTAAAGGACACAAAGCCACTTAGAAATCTCTTTTGTTATTACGTTCTACTTCCTTCTTATCCCAAAATACATACTTTTTTTTTTTTTTTTTTTTAAATACACTTTTTTTTTAAGCATACTACTAGTTCTGGAAAGTAACATGCTCTACTATCAGAAAATTTACTAATATCAAAAATTTAATTGCAAGAGAAATAAGGATAAGAAATCAGAATTAAGCCATGTTTTCTCTGAAATGTCTTCTCTTCACATTACAGAAAGTTTCAACTTTGACTAACTGAAGCATTTTAAAATTCTATTTTAATATTATATACTAAAACTCGCAAGGGATAATTAAGCTGTTTTGCTTTTCAAGTAATAAAACAGATTAAAATAATGCTTCACTTCAAAGATTTTTATCCGAGAAAATACTTTTAATAAAGTTTTAATAAAGCAGGAAAGAAAACACATCTACGTATCAGTAACACTGAATTCCATTAAACTACAGAAATTTGAAATGCGCAATAAATCAGTGATGTCTGTTCCAGTTTCATCTAATGCTAGATAAGCAGAGCATTTAAAAAAAAAAAAAATTAGTATCTTGTTACCTTTGTAGAACTTTTTTCAAGGGATTCTTCACACTCAGTGAAAAATATACCTCTCCCAAAATATCCAAACAAGCTTTAACCATGGGATCAGATACAAAGTTCTGATCCATCTTCTTCATCAAAGGCACAACCTATAATCAATAGAACACAGCATGAACAAAAACTGCACACACCCTCATCAGTAACAGAAGCAGAATTCCTGTTAATACAACTCTACCAGGAAAATCTGTCCCCTTCTTTTGATAGCTCCCTTAGTTTCAGATGTTGGAATAAAGTTGCAAGAAATCTCTGCCAGCAAAACTAAGTACATGAAAAACTGGAAATATCAGTTGCTTTCCAGAGAGGCTCCACACATTTATTCTAAATAACTTCAACCCTTACTATAATCTAAGTACTTAAACTATATTTCCACTTAATGCACCTGTCACAATATCAACTGCTTTTTCTAGGGTTCCAGTAATATTTAAAACTGTACGCCCTATTAACAGTGTGAACGAGGTACTCTTTGTTCCAAGAGACCACACTAATTTACACTGGTGCAGTCTTACCTGTTTTATGCACCGAATCTGCTGGATGCCACTGCTCAGCTGGGCACAGTGCAGAAGCAGGGATGCCAGATTTTGCTCCTCAGACACTGTAAAGACTACATTTGGGGAAGGGAAAAAAACTGTCATTTTAGAAAGGAATTACAATAAGCAATATAAATTTACAGTATGGAACCTCTGCTTAATTCTTCATTTTTCCCTGCTGCAGTAAACCTACTGGTACCACAAACTTAAGTCTTACAAGTCTTAGTAAAACCGTCTTGTGTTTATAAGACTGTGCATACACACCACATGCAATCTAACCAATCTCTTCACTGGAGAAAAAAAGTTTTCACAGGAATTAAGAAAATACAGTAATATGCAACATAACAGTGGGCTTCCTCTTCAATATAAGGACACATAGAGATACTGAGATTACACAGAAACAGTTTTGAAAACACGTAACTTCATGCATATCTAACCTGAAGCTAGCTTGGTCTGTTTATGAGGTTCATCTATCACAGAGAAAATAGTAGCAACTGTATCTTAAGAGAAAGTGCAATTCAACCAAACCAAATTATCAACTACTAAACAGTAACTAAATACTAAACAGATTTATAGTCAATTGCTAGACTTCAGAAGAGTCACCAAATCACATACTTCACAACTCTTGCTAAACTAATCGAATTTAAAAAGAAACCCAGCCTGTTCCAGGATTTTCTCCTATCTCTGCCCAGTAAAGAAAGTTCAAAAAAGTAAGACTGGTTTTGCCCATTGTCAAAAACATTAAACTAAATAACCTCAGATCTGACTACAAAGGAGCAAATAATTTGATCTCATCCTGTAAGTCAGGAACTCACAGCAAGATTAGCACTCAGGTCTTTTACCGCTAGTTCTGTATGTGGCTGGTGAGGTTTTTGTTTCGGTTGTGTTTTTTGAAGAAGTATCATTGAAAGTTCATATCAGAAAACAAAAATGATGTAAACCAATAGCATTTGACCAATACCTTTAAATGAAATTAACTACAAAAAACACACACCACAAAACCAAGAAAAAGTCACTCATGTATTAGGTTTCTTCCCTACCTTAGAGCTTTACACACACACTTGAAAAGTCCCTAACATTTTCTTTCATGGGCCTAGTCCATCCATTCACTTTTGACTGACATCATCAAAATCACATACAAAAATAAAACATATACAATAGAGAGACAGAAGCACAGTGTTATCTCACACACTAAGGCTACTACCTGGAGTACAGCTCATTTACATGACTGGGGAAAAACGAATACTTACTCTTAAGTTTTTCAAGCTGTTGACCATCAAGAAAGAATGCATCCACCTGAATTTCTTTTTTCTTCTTTAGAACCATTTTTGGTCAATTAAGAGACACCTGAACAAAAAACAAAAAAAATATATATACACACACAGAGTTCAAAAGCATATTTACAAATACTTCCTAGGATAATGGCCTTTCCACTGAATTTATTCTATTATTGTGCAATTACTTCTATTTTTAAACAAGATAGTAGTTCACTTTCATGCATTTTTGTCCAAAATTCACCAAGATTTCATGGCACAATATAGAAGAAAATGTGTTTTCAATATTTGGGGGTTGAATGGCAAATTGGAGCTTTTACTTCAACCATTACATAGCCTAAGACATGACCCTGGATCACAGTTTGAAAATAGGGCTTGGACACACTGGAATTACACCACTAAACTACAGTCGGCCTGTTTCATCTACGCCAGCATTTCAGACTTACCTAATCGATATTAACATAAAACTGCCAGTATAAGGCAAGTCACTACTATTTCTAAAAAAAAAAAAAAAAAGAAACACAGCAAAGATTTCTGCATTCATAATTAAGGACGCGACAAACAGCAACCTGAAACGCAACACGGACTAAGGGACTGCAGCCACTCTGTCCTCAGTGGTTTAATATCTACCCGAAACCGACGGCAGCCAGAAAGCAAAGGCCAGGCCCCGCTCAACAGGCGCTCCCGGCCTCTTCCCAACGAGCAGCCGCCGCGCACACATCCGCGCAGAGCCGCGCGCCACCGGCCGCGGCTGAGAGG